>LZPO01008145.1:27449-45251 GCA_001675575.1 Neotoma lepida | reverse complement strand
GAATTATATGAGGCTGGATATCACAAAATTCCTTGGAAGTGTTTATTGGGGTTCCATTCCTGAACTCTGCCCCTGAGATCCTAAACTCAGCCTGAGGACAATCTTGTGTTGTGTCAGGCTCCCTGTGTTGTGGAAGGGGGAAGGGCAGAAGAGAGAGAGAGAGAAAGTCCATGGGCTTCTACTGTCACCATGTGGGNTTTGTTCATGCCATATGATACTGAATCCAGAAAACAGCTTAGTATCTGTTGCATTTATAAAAGATAATTCTGAAACAATGCCAAAAATCTTTGTTCTGCAAGGCAAAGCACAGAATAAATACAGGGTATTTATCATTTATTCACCAACTAAAACATATGATGTATTATCTAGAATATAGTAATAAACCATCACTAATAGTAAAAATAATTTCATTTATTTAGTTTGAAATAACTTTCCAAAATTTGTTCTATGAGCTCTACCTAATTTATCATATTTAATCCTCACAGCAGCTCTGTAAAAATAGAAACTATTATTATTATTATTATTTTACCAATGAAGAAAGAATTTATAATTTTTCAATATCACAGGTTAGGATGTAGCTAAACTAAGTTTTGCAATTGTCCCAAATTCCAGATTCCATGCACTTCCTTCCTGCTGCCACCATGTCAAACCATCTAGGGAAGGGGGCAGAGTGATATTCAGGTGCTGAAGCAGAAGGGAATCTTCAAAGTGTGGAAAGAGTAAATTCATACAAAAGACCCCAGATCATCGAAGCAATCTTGACTGAGAACAAAGCTGGAGACATCACAATGTTTAATCTCAAAACACACCATGAGGCCGTAGGACCCCCAAAAGCATAGAACCGGCATAAAAGCTGACTCACAGATCAAAGAAAGAGAATAAAGATGCCAGAAACAAACCTATGCACCTATTCAACGGATTTAGCAAAAACTGCTAAAAATGCACTGGAGAGATGTCACTCTCTTCAGTAAATGGGAAAACTAGCTACTCAATCCTCAGGATTAAAAATTGATCCCTATACAAACACCAACACAGGGTGGATCAAACACCCGATACTATAAAATTACCTGGAGAAAACAGAAGAAAGAGTTCAAGACATCAGTATAGGCAAGTATTTCTTAGGCAAATTCCAAAAGTACAGGAAACAAACAAGCAAAAATATAAGCAAACGGAATTTATGAAACTCTGTTGTGCACACCGAAGAATGCAATCAGCAGAGGTTAGAATCGACCCATGTAATGAAAGAAAATATGTGTNAACTATTCTATTGCCTAATATCTGGAATATAAAAGGACCCAAAGATCTTAGCAGCAACATAATTTACAAATAGGGGGATGGTTTTAGTAGACATTCTTAAAAGAAGAAATACAAATGGCAAACAAGTTTCTGAAAAATGCTCAGAGCCATTACNTGGCAGGAGCCATGCGACTTCTTTGGGGAACANTGCCTGAGGATAGCACAAATGGCTCTTTTTTGTGGCAAGGCCCCTGGAAAAGATCTGTGGACAGTTCGCTGCATGATTCTGAGCATGACCCCAGGAGTGTGTGTGCTATGGGCTTTCCTTGCTTTCACTATGCTAGCCATACTGCTGGCCTGAATGAGTATCATGAAGTTTAATATTACATATTTGCATTACTGTCCTGGAAAGAATGATTTTAACCATAAGAGCTTGAAAGAAATGCTATAAAATAGATGGTATCAGGAGTTCTGGGAACATTCTAGGAACAGGAAATAAAGCAGAATCACNGAAATCCACTATTCCCTCATTTCTAATAACTGTNCCAATACCCCAAGAACTTAAGAGAGTAGACATAAGGACAAGGGACCAGCAAGGCCAACTATTAAGAGTAAGTTTCCAAGTTACGTTGCCTACAGAATAAATGGAAAAACCTGGTGTGGGCCCAGNAGGGATAGAGCAGTTCATAACGTAGAATGAATTGATTCAGCTTTGGCTGGTGAGTTGATTATGAGAATNCAGACTCTACCAGATATAAATATTTACCACAAGAAACAAAACTGTCCCTCACCCTGCATGACACTGTAACCACATGTGTTCCCAACTGGGCACACTCTTCTACCTGTAGGTGTGTCTAGTCAGAAAAGTTCTTTTGTAGCTTGCAAAACTGCTTATGCTTCTGACAATAGAGATATAGGTCAAAAAGGTAGTGGCTACCCATGGGAGAGTTGGGAGACAGAAGGGGAAAGAGGCAAGGAACAAACTGGTAATCATTGTAATCATTTTTAGAAACCTAGGAAGTAAAAACTGGTGTCAAACTGTTCATGCACATCATTGAAACTGTATAAATAAAGATGGCTCAAGCTCTCTGGGGCCACTTGTTTGAACCACAACATGTTGTCATAGTCTATTCTTGCTGCAGACTTCACACATCCAGCCCAAGTCATCCAACCCATCTGGAGCAAGGCTACCAGCAATTACAAGCCAGAGAAATGCAAATCAAAAGACAATGAGACATCAATTTCTGTTAACCAGAAAAGACAAAACACAACANATTCTGGACAAGGATGTGGAGAAAACAGAACTTTTACAAAACACTATTGGTGGGCGTGTCCAGTCGTTCACTATGAAACAGCTTAGGGAGGTTTGTTCCCCACACAATTCAAAGCAGATCCACTAAATGATCCAGCTATCCCATTTGTAGGTATACATCCAAAGGAAGTGAAATCTATAGTAGGACAGGCCCATAGCATCGAGGAAATTGGCTCAGACCAGTTGCCAAGGCATGCACATAATGCACTCCTTGAGAGCCAACCTGGAGTCTACCTGAGGGCCCAGCAACAGCAGCTGTCAGAGTTCCTGGTCACTGTCAGAGGTCCTGATCAATGTCAGAGTTCCTGATTGTGCCCAGCCAACGAGGAATGACCACACAGACTGGGTGCTGGGAGGAGGGTATATAAGGCCTTCCCTGTTATTGAATAAATAAGTTCATTATTTGCCTTCAACAGATTTCCCATGTCTGTGTCATTGATGCTACGCTTTCTCACCCCCTCCCTGGAGGGAGCCCTTAGGATCCAAGCAACAGTGAAATCAGTAAATGAAAGAGATGTTGCATGTGTTTATTCCATCATTGGTCACAACAGCCAAAATTCATACTGCATTTGTCAATAAACAAATCAAGAAGATGAGCTATATTAGCCCCATGCACTATTATTTAACCATTATAAAGAATTAAGTCCAGTTATCACTGTAAAGCATATGGAGCTGGAAGCTATTACTCTAAATATTATCATTATTTCACTTGTCAGACACAGAAAGAGGCATGCTGCATGCTTACTTTTACATGTAGTAGCTAAAAACTGTCTATCTGAATATAAAATAATGATTACTACTGGTTACAAGTGGAGGANAAGAGAGGCTGACTAGTAGGTAGCAGAACAACAATGGAAAGAAAGAGTTTTAGTACTACACAACACAATGTGCTTGTTGACAAACATCTAGATTAGCTAGAAAAGATCAAGCCCAAGCTTTGGGATACAGTTCCATGGCAGAGTGTTTTCCCAACATCNATAAGGCTCTAGGTTCAATTCCAGTCCTACCAAATTTNTAAGTAAACACAAAACATTGAAAAGGAATTGGAACCAATAATTACTTTGACTTGATTAGTACATGCATACATGGACAAAATTACCATACTGTACCCCATATAAAAACAGTTTTAAGAAATTAAGAAATGTGGAAGACATTTAAATGAAATTAGTGTAGGAAAGGCAAGGAGGCCTGAGGCAATCTACCATTTGTATTCCCTAGAGTTTAAAAAAAATAAATAAAACAATCATATTTCTCACAAGACCAATGTGTGTATTAGCTTAGGTTTGCCACTATTCCTAATAGTGATAAAATAATGATGCATACTTACACACATACTTAACACATACACACACGAACATTAGGGACTTAGGACCATTATATTATCTGGAGATGTGGGACAGCAAGCTCCAGGTATTAGATTATATTTCACACTTACAGTGAGGCTTTTACAGGAAGTAATTGTGTCTCCTTCCCAGACATATTAACTACAGGAGCAAAGCCATGACACTGGCATGCCGCTCCAAGGCAGTTTAGGAATAAACGTCTTAGACAGTGAAGCAGAGAAAAGCCACAGTTCAGGACCTATGACAATTGAATTGGAAAGAAAAGCAAGCTGACCGCCGTGCTGAGGTGCCAAGATGTCTGTATTTGCACTCAAAATCTATTTTCTATGGAATCCTGGTCTGTAGAGCATGTCCCTTGGTTGCTTAGAGGATTCTTCACCAATACAGATTGAATGTTTGATGTATGTCAGTCACACTCTGGTACTGTGAACAGAGGAGACTGTCAGACTCAGCTGTACCTCTATGANACATATAAACCTCCCTATTCCAGAAATCCTAAAATATATTTAAGGTTGCATTGCTTTGCAGATAAAGATGATCACAATTTCAAAAGATAAAAGTCACTTTAAACTTCTCTCAACTCCAACCCCAGCCAAGTAACTGCTACTGAAGGTGTTCTGCTAACACACGTAGCTGGAGAAGGTGACAATATATATGAGACATAGGACAAAAGGTCATGAGGTCATGAATTCAAACAATGAAAGGAGGGGGAAAAAATCAGGATAAGCCAGGCACAGTGGAACACTTATAACCCCAGTATTTAGGTGTCTGAGGCAGGGGGTTTATAAGTTTGAGGCCTACCTGGNAAACATAGTGAGTTCCAGGCCAGCCTGTACAAAGTCAATCACACACAGTCTCAAAAAAGTAAAAATAGACAAAACAAACCAACAGGCAAGCAAAACAAATTGAGATAATACTGGAAGTTCTATTTGGATACATTATTTGAATAACGTATGATATATCATGCAGAGACACAGAGCGCATGGTGTCCTCATAGAGTTAAGAGGGAGAACAAAATGATAGACCAGAAGTTTCATTTTCTCACAGAAATATGAAAAGGTAACTATAAACCAGATAAAATAAATTTACAGAACTTCCAGAAAACCATCAAAGTTCTGCAGGCATGAATTAAACAATCAATCAAAAAGATGTGCTTTCCAAACAGGAAGAAATCAGTCGCCAGGTTATCTCTTCTGGCCCTGGTCCCATCCGTGCACTATCATAGTCCTGAATCAGCCTGGAAGAGTTAGCATTCCAACTCTCTCCTTTGAAGCAAAAGGACTGTGTAGAGTGGACCCCCATCGGAATACGTTTCACCTGACTCAGATCTTATACAAGCAGGTGTTCAATTATGTATGTCTAACAGCAAGCAGACAATAGGCCACAGTTGCTGGAGTTAAGGTATTAGGGATGCAGCACAATAGAGCATCTAAGACCGCATGGAGGATCCAGAGTGAGACGTGGAGAAATGACGATGGTTTAAACATAGCCACGCAAATGAGGAAACTGAAAAATGCACACATAAATGAAGAGAAGATGCGTGCCCAGAAAACCTTAGCAAAGCTTAAGCCCAGCCTGAAGCCAATCCCTAGGCTCAGAACATGTCCAGCTAATGAATGAAGAACTGCTTTCAGCGCCACAGCCAGACTCCCAAGACTGGAGGATCAGGTTTCTTAGCTCTGTTTGTTTTTATTTCAGTAGCAACAAAAATCACAAAGCATACAAAGAAACAGGAAAGCACAGCCAATTAAAACGAATGAAACAAATTGGCAGAAAATGGCTCTACAGATGTACAGGCATAGAATATCCTAAAATATGTTCAAAATACGAAAGGCCAATGAAACACCACAAAGGGAAATCAGGAAAACTATGTCGAAATGAAATAAGAACATGAACTGAAGGGCAGAAGTCATAAAAAAGAACCAAGATATGAAATATAGGCATTGAAATAGTAACTAGAGATTATCAACTATATATCCAAAGAGGAGAAAAATGATGAACTTAGAGAAAGAATATTTGAAATTTGTTGGGAGGTCTTGCTGGTCAGAGGTTGCAGTCTATCATGGCCTGGTAACTTTTTCCAAAGTTCGGCAACATGGGGACTCCCTCCCCCTCAGCTAGATTTCTTGCTCTCTACCTGCCCTTATCTGGAGAATGTCCCTGGGCCTGGAGGACTGACCTTATCTAAAAGCTGTGTCTAAGCCTGGATGCCTGATCTATTTTTAGCATGACCCTTGGCACAGTTCCCTGCTAAAAAACCTCCCCTGTTGCACATATGGTAACTAAGACTTGTACTAAGAGTTTTGCTATAGGACCCGGCTGCCACATACAAGGCCTTGTGATAGGACCATGCCACTTAATGCAAATTAGGGTTTGTCCCCAGGCTCCCTAATCCTGTATCTTTCCTATACTCTGGAATAAAGCTGAACTGCTTCACTAAAGTGATTTCCCAGAGTGCTGTCTCCATCCATAGCCACAGCCATCTGACCCCTCTTTTCTGCTTCTGATCCCTCCATCATGGACCAATGATCCCTAGGAGGAAGAAGAGGCACAGAAATTAGTCTGGAGAACAACAGAAAGGAAGATAGAAAATTGAACAGAGCCTACGGGACACAACGAACACTGTCAATCACACTACTATACATGCTGTGACAGTCTCAGTGGAAGAGATAGGGAGAGGCAGGAGAAATTATTTTTTAAAATAATGGTGTAAAATTTCTCAAACTTTAATATTTTAGTTTAAAAACCCAAGAACTCCTACAAACTCCATGTGGGATATACTAGAGACACTGGCAACTAGTCCCATTAAAGTCAAACTGTTGAAAATCCATAGAAAGAAAACATTAAATGTTGAGATAAAAGCAATTCACCAGTGTCCAAATGTGCTAGTACTTGTCTGTAACCACAGTCCTCGGGAAGTAGGGTCAGGAAGATTAGGAGTTCAAGGTCAGCCTGAGCTACAGAGTAAGTTCAAGGCCAGCCTGGGTCTCAAGAGACCTTATTTTAAAAACAGAGATGAAGAGATGGCTTCAGGTTAAGAGCATTTGCTACTCTTGCAAAAAACCCAGGTTCAGTTCCCAGTACCCACACGGTGGCCCACAACCATCCACAGCTCTTGTTTCAGGGGATCCAGTGTCTTCTTCTGAATTCTGTGGGCACCAGGCACACTTTTAGTTCATGGACTTAAATGCAGGCAAAATACTCATACACATAAAATAGAATAAATAAAACTAAAACAAGCAAACAAACAAATTAACAGGTAATTCCTAACAAATAATGGATTGTGATTATTCACAATAATTTATCAATACATTTCTCATCAGTAATCTTAGAAGCTAGGAGCTAGATAGATGATATTTTTTGTTATTTTTTATTTTTTTAAGTTTTGGATTATTTTTCCTTTTTGTTTCATCTTGGTTTTTTTGGGAGGGAATTAGAGATGATATATTTAAACTGCTGAAAGAAAAAAATCCATTATCTGAGAGTTCTATGTACAACAAAACAATTGCATTTTTATTTAGCTGTGGTGGGGTACAAAAAAACAAGTGTAAAGAGGGTTCTGATGAGACGCTCAGAGGGTAAAGGCATCGGTGCTGAGGCAGACAATTAAGTTTGATTTCATGAACACATATGGTAGAAGGAAAGAAGCAACTCCTTCAAGCTGTCTTCTGACTTACACACAAATAAATGTATATAAACATTCATTCAGCTGGGGATACAGCTCCATGGTAGACAATTGGCTTGGTGTGTACAAGGTTCTGGGCTCAATTACCAGCACTTCACAACAAAAAGCAAAGATTCACTCGAAGTTGATCAGTATGTAGGAGCTGGAGCTATAAAACATCAAAAAGAAGACATAGGATGAAATAAAACACAGGGTGAAAACTTCTTCATGTTGGATTTGGCAACATTCTAGGATGTAAAGTAAAGTACAGCTACAATAGCCAAAAAGTGAAAACAGACGGCACCTCATCAAAGTGAAAAACTTTGTCCATCAATAGATATTAAAAGGAAAAGGAAAAGGAAACCTAAAAACCGGAGAGAATATTAAAATTATGTATTTGCTAACAGATTGGTGATCAAAATATACACGCATGCACTCACAAACACAGGTACATGCACACACACACACACACACACACACACACACACACTACACACCATACTTTATGAAGCAGACAAACAACTCAAATGAACATTTCTCCAAAGAAGATACACAAAGAACTAATAAGCACCTGAGAAAATGCTCAATATTACTAATCCTTAGNGAAATAATGTATCAAATTACATGAGCTAACACTTAATAATGAGAGTTACTGTTGACAAAGTTCAATATAAAGTTCTGGATAGTTGTGATGGTTGTACACAATCTGAATATACGTAATGCTCCTATATTGTTCACTCTAAAATGGTTAAAAGTATCAATACAAAATTATATATTTTTCTACAATAAACACTGAAGATTGGAATGATTTGAAGGAAAATTAATTGCCTACCAAAGCGTCTTTCAAAACTACTTAGGGAAATACTTATAACAAAANAAAGAGTTAAGACTTAATACAGAAAATGTCAAGCATCCAATCAAAATTTCCTAGACTTGCAATGACTGTGAAAGTACAATCTGTAACTTGGGGACAAACAAATGCAGAAATAATGATTATTATGTAATGAGCAGACTAAGGCTTTAAAAGTACTGTTATAACTTTTTTCAAGGATTTAAAAAAAAAACTGTAGGAATTTAAAGAAGAAAGAAATCAGGCACAAAAAAAAAAGAGCCAAATGGAATACTTACAGATAAAAAAGACACAGAAATTCTGAAATGAAAAATTCACTAGATAGGGCAGAATGTAGTTTAGACATAGCAGAATTAAAGACGGATGAACTTTAAGACATCCTCAGAAGAACTATTCAAACTGCTGAACAGAGATGTTCACACAGAAAGTGGACAGACCCTTAATGGCCCATGTGACAGTAACAAGTGACTTAATATGTATTCACTGGAGCCCCAAAATGTGAGAGACTAACAAATTCAACTTTCCCACCCCAAATCAATTAAACCTATAAAGTCATAGACCTAAACAGCTTGAAAAAAATCCCTAGAATCATTGCCATCTTAAAACTTGCTCCAAAAACACTACAATTATTGAAAACCAAAATAAGCTCTTAAGAGCANCCAGCGAAGAAGAGGGTGGTAAATACAGGAGGANGATGAAAAATCACTACTCCCCTCTCAACAGAAATGTCACAATCCAGAAGACAACATGACGGCATTTAAAGCATTCTAAAAAAGGGAGGGGGGAGAGAAGTGCCCTTTTAAAACTCTATGTCTGGGAAAGATGCATTTCCAAAATGAGTGAGGGAGCACAGTATCTTGTTTTCTACATACTTTGGAGCCTTTCCCAAAAAAATGGTTGTTTTCACTGATATGTCAGGAAAACAAGTGATTAATATAACATTTGATGNTGAGAGGCAGAGGAAAGAAGGGGAGAGGAGAGAGAAGCCGAAGGGAAGAGGAACGGGCCCNTCATCGAAGGGTATCGGAACCAATCCGAAGGTTTTAAATGACCAACTTTGGAAGGAAACAATAATTACAGCAGTAGATTACAATACAAAGAATAAACTATCCAGGAATTCATACCAAAATAAACAAACGATTACATAAGAGATAGTAAAATTATTTCTACAGAAGAATTCAAACCAATAAATGTGAGAGGAATGGACACAAAACCATTAGAAAAACATAATGACAGAAAGCAAGATTCAACAAACAGAAAAGATGATGGATGAAAATTGAAAAAGAAATAGGATTGCTTGCATAGAGCCAAGACATCATCTCCAAAATGTTTATTAATAGGGAAGCCAGTAGCCACATTGGTGAACTTACTAGTCATCACCTTAGCCAAGGGAGGAGACAGCTGACATCACACCTTCTCAGATGTCACCCACTCCCACTGACACTTTGCCATTATGCTATTGTTGCCAAAACGTACCAAAATCTAATCATTAAAAAATACCAGGTCCATGTCAGACGGGGAATAATTTAAACAATGTCTGATCAGTAAAGTTCTATGGCAAGTTCATAAAATATAAGCAAGGGCTGAGGAAGTTCTCACAGTTAGAAGGGGACTAGGAAGACATTACAGTTTAACAATTTGATGCAATGTTAGATATGAGGTTGGATCTTGGAAAAGATAAAGGATGTGGAAGGAAAAAAGGGGAAATCTGAATCAAAGTCCATAGCTCAGTTATAGTATCATACTAATATTAATTTCTTAGCTTTCTCAGTTGTACTATGAAAACTCTCTAACAGGCCAACATTAGAGGGAGCTGGGTGAAGACTGCACAGGGATTCAATGTGAAATTTTTTTCAACTTTCTGAAAGCCTAAAAGTTCTTCAAAACACAAATTTAAAAATAAACCACATGGTCTAGAAGCATTCACCTGAGATGACTTCTGACCCCACGCTCATGGCCANCACCTGTTCTATCAGAACTGCTGGCTCTTTCTAAGCCTCTTTCACCTAGAACAATGGCAGAGGCACTGACCTCAGATACTTCTAGAGAGTGATCATTAAAGTAATAATGTAAAGCACATACAGGCTTCAAACACTGGCTATTATTAAATACCATTATTTTTGTCCTACAGAAATTTCAAATTTTAATGGTTGTTGAGTTTTATTTTACTTAGTCAGACACTCCCCACTCCCTAGCTATAAGAACTTTTCCTATTTTTTTCCTGAGATTTTTATAGTTCGTTTTTTATTTTTAAGTCTTTGCTCCATATGGAATGCATTTTAACGTACGAAGTGAATTTAAAGCTCGCCTTTATCTTTTTCTTTCTTTCTCTCTTCTTTTTTCCCCCTCTGCAGATGGCCAACCATTTGTTACATCATCGCTTATGAAATAATCCATCTTTTTTTTTCATAAGCCAGCCTTCCTGCTCAGCAGTACACTAGGAGACAGATCCTTCAGCTGCTTCTGCTGGTTTCCTTTGCCTACAACCTGAATTTAGGAAAAGCACTTTGAAGTGTTGAGAAGCAAGTATGAGAACAGCACAGAACCCCATGAAGGACGTCATCAACATCAGAGATCCATAAGTTACAGCTTCTCTTAGAAGCATGAAACTCTCTTCCAACGGTGCTACTGAATGTTTGGTCCCTACCTCTGACAGTCACTCTCACCCATCACCCTGACACTTGCCAATCTTTCTGCAATACCCTCTTCTTTGGCTCCAGCATCCAACACAGAAGTTAGAGGCATGTTGCTATCTTCCATGGATACTGCTGAGACATGATGTCATCTGTCCTGCTGTTTGCTATTCCTTCTCCATTGCTTCTATTACCTTATATTCTAAACACCTTTTTCCTAAACTTCTGTCCAAAGCCAGTGCNCTTCAAAATGTATTTTTGTATCTCATCCTGGAAGTTCTCATCCATTCTCATAATAAGCTCAATTTTGATTACAAAGAGACAGGAAATGNGACTAGAATTCTTGTTAAATGATGNATTTGTAGCCAACTTCCATGAGAAAGAGAGTAAAGAAATTAGAAAAGGAGAAAATCCTGGGCAAGCATGTGGTCTTCCCTGGAGACTAATGGCAGCCTCTTGAGTCGAGGTAGCCAGCCTCATATGCCCCATGTGACTCAGGCACTGGCTTCTGACTCCAGCGGATGGATTNGAGACATATCTCCTGGGCGAGATGGGTCCTGTTCAGCAGAGGGCAGGCTCTAGATTGGGTTATTAGCAAACAGATCTTACAGCACTATTGGGTTGGTGCACTAGTGAAGGAGACCGGGGAAGGCATGATGTATGATCTCACAGTTACTGCTCAAATCTACTTTCATTTCATGTGTGCTCTGCACTATCCTGGCCTACCTTCTCTTGGACTCTGGTTGGTCAACACTTCTCTAGGAAACTCCTAAGAGAAAGTTTGCTGGTGGGAACGACTGCTCGCGCTGCTCTATTTGGCCTTAGGGGTTGATAACCTCTTCCCATCTTGGCTAGGGCTCTAATTGAGATCACTTGCCTAGAGGGATGACCCAGCNCCTCTTCCCAAGAGTTTTGAGCCCTCTCAAGTGCTGGTCTCAATTAGAACATAATTGTCACTAGACTTTCCCACTAATAATGAAAGATGTCCCCACTGAACTCTTAAGTTCTAAACATTTGAACCCATTAAATGGCCATGGTCCAGGCTCTTCATGGTGATCAAGTTCAACTATCCTGAAACAAAACTAAACAGTGGTATTCCTAAGGTGACCAAGAATGCACTGTATACATCAAATGCATGGCACACTCACTTTGTCCTCTGAAGAGGCACAATGCCACCAGAATACATAGGCCTGAAGTCAATGATGAGAAACACAACACTCTCAAATGGCAACTGGAAATAAGGGCAAGTGAAATTATTCCTAATTCTACCCCTTGATTATTGGATCCATGTATCAGGGGCATACCACCATATGATAGCCTGATATTTAACGCCCACACCTCTTTTTTTAGAAAAGCCTCCTAGGGCTAGGGATGCCTATCAGTGGCAAGAACATTTGCCTACTATGAGTGAGGCTCTGGTTTCGGTTGATAGTACCACCCAAAACCAATAAAACAAAACAAAAACACTAGAAAAGTCCACCTATATTATGAGTCAGGTAGAAGAGCTAGGACATCCCCGGGCTACCTGCCTCTGCTGTGACTCCTTGGATATGAAGTGATCCCTTGGTCTGAAGCAATGTCCATCCCATACTGGTAATATTTTTTGAGACTTCACATGGTAGTGCTGGGCTGAGGCACTGAAGGCAAGAAGGCAAATTCATAACCAGGGTGTCAGTCCAAACCAAGNCAAGATGTTCTTTTTAATTCAGGGTGGAATTGATTAATCAAAGTTGCATATGCTTATCTGGATGGTATCATTATGATTTGGTACTATTCTGAGAGGCTCACAACCTGGGATCTACTGCAAGGATGTCAGAAACTTAACAGGAGCAGAAGTTACTCCTTAGTGAGAATGGTCCCACGCTGTTAACTATGCATTATTTCTTTATCTATCATCTTCTCATTCATGAAATTACTGTGCAAACACAGGACATTTGGCTATTTAGTGTTTTGCTGAAATAGAAGTCTTCTAGCAGGAATTAACATTCAATACAAATATGCTCATACTTGTATCCACTCCTACAAGCCACTTGACATTTTCTCTTCTCTCCATTCTATGGATGTTCTCATCTCTAATCGCCCCATACTGATTCTTACAGGAATTTGATCAACCACCCAGTTCATTGACCACTGCCAGGAAGTTGATGTACAACCATATCCTGGACTACTTCTCTCTTCACATACAATTCATGGTCAAGTGCACTACCCTAAGCTCTGTTCATTGAAAGAGTGTTGCCTTCGCCAACTGTCCCTCGTTGCCACCACTGAGNGAGACCAGAGTGGAGCATCAGTTCATCTTCAAGTGCATTACTGAACCCTAGGCTCGGCTCTCTATCCTTTGCTCAGTATAACCCATTCTGCCTCTTAATCCCTTGAAACTGAATCCTTACCCATTGCTATGTCCTTAGTTCAAACCCTCATTGTTTCATGTGAGTGACAATATCCATATCTCAAGACATGAGCTACTCTCAGATTTCATACTGTTCTAGGGGTCAGAAGCCCGTGCATATTTCTGTAGACGAAAGTTTGACTGGTTTCAGTCCTGTTCCGCCCGGCTCCCACTGCCNTTTAGACCCAAATAAACACACAGNGGCTTATATCATTTTTAAACTATGGCCCTCNCAGGCTTCTCGCTAGCTAGCTCTTACATCTTAAATTAACCCATTTTATGAATCTATGTTGCCACGTGTTCCATGTGGCTTTACCTGTGTGCCGTTACATGCTGCTTTCTAGATGGCAGAATGGTGTCTGCCCAGCTCTGCTCTCTGCTTCTCTTCCCCTAGTTCGAATGTCCCNCCTAACCTTATTCTGTCTCACCATTGGCCAAACAGCTTTATTTATCAACCAATCAGAGCAACACATTTTTAGAAAGACATTCCCATCATATTTCCATATCTGGGATCCCACAGACAGTGCACCACACTATCTTAAGTCAAGCCCAACTTAACCCAGAAGAGTACATATCATCCAAAGAGTAAAGCCTGCTTAGTGTAGGAAGTTGATTTCACACGCGATGAATGGAGAGGGTCATCCTTAAGAGTCAGGAGAGCTGACTGCCTGTCCTTTGAGACTAAGGGTATGCCCAATTGTCTATGGACTCATACTGGTGCCAACACTGAAAGAGGNTGCTCATGCAGTTCCCACCCCTTCCCCACCNCATACCATATATGTGCATGTAATGCAAAGGAAGTAAATATGGTATTCCTACTGCTGCTTCACTCCTGGATGCATGCTGCTGAAGAGGCTGGGAGTAAGCGCCATCTCACCTCCATGCTACATTTGAGTATATGTTGTCCATAGAGCTGCGAATAGACATTATATTTCCTTCCAGTACCTAGGTACACATTGCTCAAGTGGCTAGAGTTAACACCATAGAGTTAACATCATGGCTTCTGATGCCACTAAGCCTCTGAACATGCANGCTATAGCATGTGTGAACACCAGAGGGTTTGGAGGCACTGTCATTTCGGGCCAGAAGCCCTTACCTGCTTAAGAGGCCTCACATCATCAGTACCTGAAGAACAGCCATAAGCTCATTAATGTCACTACCCCTTTATAGGAATGGCCACGCAATGGGCACCCTACAGCACTACCTTCTACACACACTTGCATGGATGCTAGAGTACCCTATTCCCATGCAGCGCTCACATAGTGATTTTTTCCAACTCTGTAGTGGTACACATTGTGTCTAAAGTCATCAGTTACAACCAAAAACATTGTGAAGAGACCACACTACAGTATCCAGAAGAAATTAAAGTCAATGGTGTACATCAAGCTGTCACCCTAAGCAAAATGTCAGGAGAAGGCAACTTACTCTCTCAAAGCTGGCCTGTAAACATGNCAGGAATAACTGACCCACTAGATGTACAAATCTTAACATAAGAACACAGGAACTATGACAAACAATAAGGTTTCTGGATGCCTTGAAAGGAATACAGTAACTCTGTAGCAATCAATTCCAAAGAAAATGATATGGTGAAATGTATTGATTATGTATAAGTATCTAGAGCTTGAGGGTTCCAAATAGAGAAATGACATGGAGAGGAAATATTAGTACCCTGATTTGATCTGTGTGCATATGTTCAAGTATCTCACTGGGCCCAATAACTGTGGATAATTAGGTTAATAGAAAAATATTTAGATGGGCTAGAGAAATGACCAATGGCTAAGAGTGAGTACTGTTCTTCCAGAGGATGCAAGCTCACTTTCCAGCACCCATGTCGGATTGCNCCCAACAGCCTCTAATTCCAGCTCCAGGGGGATCCAATTACTCTGGTTTCCACATATGTGCACACACCCCTACACAGACATACAATTATTTTATCTATCCAATGGAAATGTTATTATCCACTCCATGGTTTTGTTGGTAAGATTAAATAAAAAGATGAAGCTGCAAAAATAATACATGGGGCTGGAGAGATGGCTCAGCAATTAAGAGCATGGACTGCTCTTGCCGAGGGCCTGAGTTCAGTTCCCAGCATATGTGTTAGGTGGCTCACGATCACCTGTAACTGCCTCCAGGGGAATCTGACACCTCTGGCCTTAGCAGGTTCATGCATTTACGTGCACCTACCCCACACCCATACTAAGCAGCACACAGTGCCACCAAAAGGTCAGTATTACATAAATGGGAAATCAGAATGTAAACATCATTTATTCACAAACAAGATCAGGAAAACATCCCACACCATGCATTTCTTCCACAAAAACAAAGACCCAGGAAATGGGATAGCGTTTGAATAGACAGAGAGAGAGAGAGAGAGAGAGAGAGAGAGACTATAAAGAATATCCAAGAATGGATAGGAAATGTATTACAGAACCCATCACTAGGGGACAGTGTTAAAAACTCAAAGTCTTCACTGTTTCTGGCTATTTTCCAGGATATCTTCATTTTCCTGGCCATTATCAGAGGAGTCGGGGCGTTCAATCTCATTTCTGACATCCAATATTGATTGATGAGCTTGGACGGATCACTGGCATCTTGCTGGCAGGAGCTACTGTTTACCCTCAGCCTTCTCCTCTGAGGGCCAGCACAGCCCTTCCTGAATTCAGCACTGAACCACTTCCAAAGTAATTTGCTTAGCAAAAATGGGCTGTTCTCACACACTGCACTCAGCTTGAGTTCACCTTTCTAACCTTCAAATATAGAACTCACTCCACAGAAAATGATTCTGGGAGGCTAATCAGAATGCCTGCTCTCTGTTCTGAGGTGTGCTCATTCTCCCAAGCATGCATGTCTTTTCAGGAGACATTGACCTCAAAAGTGATTGGCTTCTGATGATACTTCTATTTCTTATTTCTGTTTTTAAATGAAAAAAAAAATCCAATGTATTCCAAAGTTCAAGAGAACAGTCCTAATATTTACAAGATAGTAACATTTTAATAATGGTGTTTAAATCTTTTCTGCAACGAGTTTTTTTTAACATCACCACAAGGTGAATGGAAGATAACTTTTGTGTGTTCCTTAAAAATTGTAAAATTTTTTTATTTATTTCTATGAGTTAAAAGTAAGACAATGAGGTTTATGCTTTAAAATAAGGAAATCCATAAAGGTATGAATAATTTGTTGTATGAAAATAACTGAAGGAGGTTCCCTGTCTTCTCTGAAAATGTTTGAAATCCCAGTAACATTTATTTGAGCATCTATTAACTGTCTGCTATGTGCCAGTCATTCTGCTCAATGAAATGGAGAAGGCAGATGACATGTACCATGAGAAGCTTGCTTTCAATAAACTTGCAATCAAGTTGGATGTAGAAAACCTACTGTGCATGAAATTAAAAACAAATTAAGCAATTAAGAATGAATTTGGTATTGACTAAAAGTATAAATTGGAGATTAGTGAGGAGAGAGCGCTCTGTGGACCAGATTAGCTGAGGGAAGATTTATTGAGCTTGCCTTCAGAGAGGAGGCTTTCAGGAGGTAAAGGGGAGGATGTGGATCTGCAGAAGGGGGCTGTGAAATATCTAGCCAAGACACCAGTAAGGCAAAAGAATGGCAGCAGCAAAGGGCATACACAAGTAGGGGCCAGAGACAGGCCTCAATAGAGGCCATTACGTTCATAAACACCATGAAAATTAAACTGATTTTCAGTTACTGGTGGAGAAATGAACACAAACACAGATAGTTAAAATAATGAGCAGAATTGCACCAATAGATGTCTTGACTTATCGGTACATTAGAAGGGCAGAGGAGAGAGGCTGGGTAAACAGGTAGGCCAAGAAGAAGGTTGTGGGTTTAATTCAAGTGTGAATTGGGAATATCCAGCAACACTGAGAAAAAAGAATTTGGGGGGTTTAAAATCTATTTTTATTAATTCTTTGAGAATTTCTTATGATCCATCTGATCATATTTACCACCCATACTCCTCCTTCCTCCCAAATCCAACCCCTGTATGCTCTCCCTCTCCCAACTTCACGTCCTTTTTGTTTTTGTTTTTTAAATAACTCACGGAATCCAATTAGTGCTGCCCATACACTAGTGGGTGTGCAGCTTTCCACTGAAGTTTAGTCTAACCTACCAGGAGCCAAATCCTCAAAGGAACTAAGCCTCCCTGCTCCAGAAGCCATCAACTGTCCATAGCTCCTCAGTTGGGGGTGGGGCATGTGAGCTCCAGCCCTCTTCAACACTAAAACCTCTGCTGGCTTGATCCTGTAGTGCAGGTCTTACGCAGACAGCCACCATTGCTGTTAGTTCACTAGCACAGTGGTCCTGTCATATCCAGAGTATACTGTTTCACTTCCTCTGGTCTTTCCCAACCGCTGGC
>LZPO01008145.1:17258-27284 GCA_001675575.1 Neotoma lepida | reverse complement strand
AGAGCCTGGTACAATCAGTTGAGGCAGGTCCATGCCCCTCCTCCCTGCACCAAGGCTGCTCAAAGTGTCCCACCATAGGCACTGGGCTCCAAAAAGCTGGCTCATGCACCAGGGACGGGTCCCATTCCCACTGCCTGCCTGGGGGACCCCTAAACAGTTCAAGCTAAACAACTGTCTGGACTATCCAGGGGGCCTAGTCCAACCACTGGTTCTTACAAACACCCTGTCATGTCTTCTGTGACAATTCTTCATCCTGGGAGAGGGGTGATATAGATGTCCCACTGACATTTATTCTGCACTTTGATCAGTTGTTTTTGCATTAATTGCCACCCAGCGCTCAAAGAAACTAACCTAATGAGGATGAATGATGACAGATTTAGCAAAAACATACAGGTAAAGGTTGGGAGGTAAATTGTCAAGATTTTTTTGAACTCCCGTTGATGTCCAAAGGTTTGAGCATGGATGGGGAAGAACGAGGATGACATTAGTGGAGACGAAATCATTGTGGGAAGAGGCTGAAACAGGAGAAGAGACAGAGGACTAGATTCCAGACAGATGTGTGTACCATGAGGTAGACGCAATTCAGGTATAGGAGAGGTATAGGAGCAGATGATATTAAGCACAACATCAAGCCTCTGAAGACAGAGAGTAGATTATGAGATGAGCACCACGACTGATAAGTAATTCACCAAAGTTGGTAACAAATTAAGTCCAAATCTGGCATGGGGAATTTGAAGTATCTTTGAAGCATTCAGCTGAAAAAATTACCTACTCTGCAGATGCCCAGTCAGGGAAACACACCCAGGAGGGACCCCTCCCTACCCACTCCCATGACAGCTGCCACATCTGGAGACACTCCGTATTCACAGCTACTACAGGAAGAAGGCAGCATTAGCTTCTTGTAGCCAGAAGGTAAAAGTCAGGTGTATTGCTAAACACTATACAATACATAGGATAATCCCAACCCAGCTCTAAATATCAATCAAAGCAAGGTTGAAAGATTTTGGGGCAAGAGATAAGCATTTGGGGGACATCAGCATGCCTATGGATATTATAAAGCAACAACACAGTACAAGTGCAGGATGAGGGGGAAAAAAATCATAGTTTTGAGTCTGGAGAAATATTGACTGGCCAGATGGAGGAGGAAGGGCCTGAAAAGAAAACCTATAATAAGGAGAGGCCAGAGAAATAAAAGGAAAACCAGTAGGTGGGGGGTCACAGCAACCGTTTCAGGAAGTGTTCTGAAGTGAGAACCTGTTGGGTTTAGAAAGACGGAGGTAGCCACCGAACTTGGAAAAGAAGCCTCTGTGCACACTAGCAATAAAGCTAAATATGAGTGAAGTAGAAAGACAATAGGGGTCCTCTGAGCTGTGGTCAGGAGGCTAGAGACAAGAGAAGCCAGTGAAGGGAGGTTTGTGCATGATGACAATGCTGTTTTGAAGAAGGGAAAGTCATGCTTACTTAATTTTATCTAAAATTGAGGACCCAACTCAATGGGGCAGCTTAAGTATCTAGAAGACAGTGGTTTGTCAAGAATAAGCAATGAGACATTGATGGGTCATAAAATCAATTTTTGGGTTGGAAATGCCACTTTAATAAATGATATAGAATAGGATAGAAAATAATAATATTGTATACAGTAAAATACTTCATGGAACTGTTGTTTCAGAGGTGTGGATGGGTGTGTGGCCTTAGTTTTCAGTTTGGATAACTAAATGACCATAGACAGTGAACAGAGTTCAGTCTGGGTCCAAGTCCAGATAACTTGGAAAATAATGACATCATCAAAGAAATACAAAAATAAAGAAAACGGAGCTGGATGTAATAGGGCACACCTATAATCTCAGCCTTTTGAGACTCACAAGGCTTCAACTCTAGCTGAAGAGCTACAGACAGCTGATGTCTCATGGCAGAGGAAATGGTGGGGCCCCACAGTAGGGTGCCCACAGTCCAGCAGATGGTCCTTCACCTGCATACATAGGGGCAGCATTGACTGGACTGGGAACTTGACAAAGAAAAAAGGACATAAAGTTGGAGACAAATGTAGGAATGAGTCCTAGGGAGAGGAGTGTGAGTAGATATGATCTAAACACACGTGTGTGTGTGTGTGTGTGTGTGCATGTGTTTATGAAATTACCAAAGAATAAATTTTGAAAAAAATTTTAAAAAGTGAAATAAAGTAGTGAGTGAAGAAGGAGAAAATTTTAAGATGAGTTTAAGGCAAAAGTATAATATTCCAGTGGAAACATACCATGTGCAGGTGAGCTGTCTCCCACAAAGCTGGGCTAGAGCGGTGGTTTTCCTGGACACGCCTATATCCATTGCCTTTCACAGACTATAATACAAGCACCGTGCGATGATGAGCTACTGTTATATACCCACCACTCTACAAAATGTCCTGCACATAGTGGGAAGTCATTAAATACCAAATTTAGTGACTACATTAATGCTAAGACACTGAAATCATAAAACCCAGAAGTCAATGAGTGCAGGCTAATTGATTTTAAATTTTTAAAATGATTTTAAGCCTTCCACAGAAAAACTATGGCAAGCCACAGTCCACATGCTCGATTCCAGAAAGTAATTTCCATTTGAAACCTGGGTATGCACCCTTTGTCAGTCAGTTTTGAAACAGAAACTAACTTTGGCTGGCATGAACAGAAAAATCGATTGAGTATTGGATAGTTCATAATTGCCAAGAAATTAAGGTTTGGAAAATAGTCAAGAACAAGGGAAGCTAATGCATTAGCCTGGACCATACCCAGAATATCCATATTATGAAGCCAGACCACTCAGGACACTATCACCTCTAACCCCTAGATAACCCAGATGTAACTACTACCAGTATGGACATTAGTGACAACTCCTGTTTCTCTAACCACTCTCATTACTGTGCTTCACAGTCTTCCATTCCAATTCCTTAGCACTCCTAGTTCCTGATTCAAGATTCATGGCAGTTACATGGGGTTGGTGGGGTCTGGGCTTTGTTTTTGAGCTTACCTGCAAGGAGAGATAGGAAACTGAATATCTGTGCATCTAGCATTTTAAGTTTTTATTGAGGAAGACAGGCTAATTCATTTCCAAGCAAAAAGAAGATGCTGGCTGTCAAGCAGTAAGTGATAAATATCCGCTACATAATAAATGATATATAATCCCATAAATTCCATAGCCACTGCCCGTTACCAGCTTCCAGTACCACCTTGAACTGAACTGATTGCAAAAGAAAGTCTTTAGCTACAAACATGCCAGGTACTCGATGTCAGTGTGATACCTGGTCAAGTTTATTCTTGAAGGATGCACACATGCTAAATCACCCTGAAGTGACAAGTGAATGACACCCCTTAATTGAAATCACTGACCCTGAGATTTATGTCTTCTTAGCCCAGAAATGGTACTGTCATCATTTCAACTTGTTGGTAGATGGTTCTGGCCCCTTAGTTTAAATAGTGCCAATCACTTCAGTAATTGCTTTGGAGTCCACACGCAGCCTTTCCAGCTACATGAACCCTCTCTCTGCAGTGACCTTCATGAAGACTCTCTGCCTTTCAGGCATTCATTTGAGATGACCTTGCCCCATGCCAGCCCACCTCTCATCTCTGCCAGTTTTCATACAGCACAGTTTTACCAGTCCACAGACTTCATGCCCCACCTGACCACACCAATTCATTTCATTAGGATAAGAATGGGTTTCTACCATCCAGACATACACCCATTCACTTCTATAGAAAATACCCATGGCGTGTGCAATGCCTGCTTTGCGAGCTTTAACATCCACACAGAATAAACCCATTGCTGATCACCTTTGTTTTGTTCTTTGTAGATTCACCAAAAACTACCCCTAAAAAAATGGAGTACAGGATAAAATCTTCAAGAGAATGCCAAAGGTTCCATTAAAAGAATAGCCATTATCACTCAGAAAAGATCAATAGGTCTTAAATTAACAATCCAAAAAAAAAAGCAAAAATGTACATAATTTTCTGCTGCACTGAGGATGTAGCTCAGTTTTGAGCACTTGCTTGGTACACATAAAACCCTGGGTTTGATCCCCAGCACTACATAATCCAGGGATGGTATCATTCCCTATAATCTCAGCACTTGGGAAATAGGAAGGAGAAGGATCAGAAGTTCAAGGTCATCCTTATCTACCTGGTGAGTTTGTCTCTCTCGCTAAGTGTGCTTTTTTGCTGCTCACTGTAGCAAAATAGCCCATAGCATGGGCTGCCCCATACATTGCTGCCCCAACTCCTCATTACCTAGATGTTATATCAACCCAGACATGTTCCCTTGTGGACTTATATGAAGATGCTCCAGGAAGTTATCCCTGAAATAAGATTGTTAGACTGTGGGGCAAAGGCAGCCTGCCTTNCCTGAGGACTACCAGATGGCTTCACACAAAGCCCATGCCAGCTCACATCCCACAGTCATGAAGATGAGTCCTGCCTCATATCTTTGCTAACACTTGATGTCACACAATTATATCCAGATTTAGAAAAAACAATGAAGGGGTCATTTTAATTTTCACATCTCTGGTTACTAGCAGGTTAGAACTGTCATATCTATTTTTAAAATATTTGTGTTTCTTGGATTCTTTACCCATTCCCTGCTGTGACTCCTGTCTTTTATTAATGGAACAGAGAAGCCCATTACAGAGTTTAGATAATATTTTTTTCTTTATTCTAGACATCACCAACATCTCTTCCACAGAGTCTCACAAAAGACATCCTTAGTGTTTGGCTAATCTATTAATTCTCACCTAATGGTCTATCATCTCCCAGTGTGATCTGTTGTCAAGCAAACTGCTTGTTACAAGACTGGAACAATCCAGTCTCAGTATGTGAAGACTCTGGGCCTGTAGTTTTGCTCCACAACTGTTTGTTGTTGTTGTTTTGTTTGCTTTGTTTTTATTCCTTCCCTGTTAGTTAATTACTCATAAATGGCAGCTGGGTCAATGGTTCCTAAGGCAAAGATCTCAAAAAAGTTAATTGTTGCTTTGTGTGGTTTTGCTTGGTACAATGCTTGACCTTTCCAAACAATGACTTCTATTTTCCCTTANTCAAGCCTCTCACTCCAGTAAGGTTGGGCAGTACAAGCCTATAATCCCAGCTACTCAGGAGGTAAAGGAAGGGAGATTCCAATTGCAAGGCCAGCCTGGGCTACACAGTAGTTCAAGGCCAGCCTGGGCAACTTAATAAGATACAGACCCAGGATAAAAAGTTAAGAGTCCTGGGATGTGGCTCAGCAGAGAGAAGTTGCCTAGTAAGCACAAGATCCTGGGATCACTCCCCAGAATTGGAGCAGAAGGAAGGGGGAAGAGGAAAGAAAGAGGGAAGGAAGAAGAGGAAGAAGAGGGGGAGGAGGACAAGCATGAGGAGGAAGAAAGAGCAGCAGTGGTAACAATGTCCCCCACCCATATTTAATCTCACAGGATTCATACTTAGAGTTTTAAGGACCATAAACTTCCAACTTTGTAGACATATGGAGGAAATGTTTGCTTGTCACCGTTGATGGACCTATGCCTAAGTTATAAAGATAAATCAGAAAGCAGAGTCCAAAAAAGGCAAAAACAGTACATTACATCCTCGTAGAAGTTTCACCCAATGCATCTTGGGATAAGCAGCCATTCAGAATGGCCAATTGGCTTCTCTGTTTCCAGTGTAAACAGAGAGCACTTGATTTGCATGGATCTTGGAAGTGTGTTAGTAATTCTGAGGAAAAGTAAGACTATTTCTAAAACTGATTTTATTGTATTATTGATAACTTTCCAG
The DNA here is from genome assembly GCA_001675575.1 of Neotoma lepida. Taxonomy (NCBI): domain Eukaryota; kingdom Metazoa; phylum Chordata; class Mammalia; order Rodentia; family Cricetidae; genus Neotoma; species Neotoma lepida. Next base: position 21,519 of record LZPO01008145.1, on the reverse strand, counting down.
CTGAATATGGAAATATAAAAGTGCTGTGAAACAATCTTTTACACTGTAAATATTTATTACTCTCATTGGTTAATAAAGGGCTGACTGGCTTATAGTTGGGCAGGAAGAGACTGGGTGGGAGAGCCAGACTAGGAAGACAGGAGAACGTTGGGAAAAGAAGGCCGGAGTCTCAGGAGTCTTGAGCAAGAAGCAGAGGAAGCAGGAGATGAATATGCTGTACTGAGATAAGGTACCAAGCCACATGGTAAAACATAGATTGAAATACGGGTTAATTTAAGTTGTAAGAGCTAGTTAATAACAAGCCTAAGCTATCGGCTGAGCATTTATAATGAATGATAAGTCTCTGTGTGGTTATTTGGGAATTGGCAGGCAGGACAAAAAAAATCTACCTACAGAAAAGAAAGGATAGAGGAAGTGGGTGATTTACCAAGAACTTGGAGCCCAGATGGGGATCACAGAAATGAACAAGAAATAAGACTCCATAGTCAAGGGAGCTTGTTGAACAAGCATGACAACTTGAATTCAGATCCCAACACCCAGGTAAAAAACTGGGTATGGCTAAGTGCATGCCTGTAACCCCAACACCATATGGGGCAGAGACAAAAGGATCTGTGGAGCTTGCTGGCTGGCAGCATAGCTTCAGATTCAGTGAGAAGAATAAGGTNTGGAGAGACTGAGAAGGATACTTGACATCCTCCTTTAGTCTNGGAAACAGAGTATATATACTGCATATATGCATCTGCATATACACACATACATGTACACCACACTCACACACATGCACACAAAAGGAAAAGGAAGAAAAAGAAGGAAGGAAGACATACTTCACTGTGAGGCTAGAAGGACACAGTCACTTATGGAACCCCTGCTATGTCTCAGTGTACTATGCCAGGATCCTACACAGTATCTTCTTAATCTCAGCCAAAGCCACCATCTCCATTTTCCTAGAGGGCATACTTAAGAGACTGAATTTTTTTTAGGTTCAAATATCCAGGAAAGAGAAAAGCAAGAATTTGCAACTACATCCATGGGCCACCTTCCTCCATTCCATGGTGAGAGAATACCGTTAAGTGGTCGTCCCTAAGACTGTTTGGGTCCTAGAGTGTAGAACAAATATTATGTTTCCCCTTTAAATGCAGTATGAAGTCCTTGTCACTAAAANGAAGCATCTAAATATTCTTGTGTTTGGAGGTAAAGAAGATCTAGAAAAGTGAATGCTTGTAGGGAACAAACTGACATTCCCTTGACAATATACAATGTGTTTAAGCATGGGCCAGTGTCAGCTTCTATCCAGGCAGGGAGCATTAATGTGCCGATAATGACAACATGGCTCCTAAGCCTGGAATCTGCCGGCCAAGGTCCATACAATTTGGTTTCTCTGCACACATGCCTCAGGAAATCATTTAGTAGAATCGGAAGTATACTGTGTGCTTCTGGTTTTCCCAAACATGAAAAGATGGGTGACTTGTACCCAGGAGGTGGTCTTCTCCTTCCTTGTGCCCCTCTACAACCTACCTCCCCATTGTATGCTTCCCCCAGCTCCAGTCAGAGGCACAAAAAGGGCATTTGCACCCAGGGGGAATTCAATAGTCTCCCTAACGTGCTCTTAACATGTTAAAGCCCATGGCTATCCACCCTGGCGGCTCAACCCACCAGTCTAGAGCCCTTGAGTTAGTNCTTCCGCTGTCACTCCTTAACACATAGAAACTGCTCCATCCCAATCTCCAGGCTGTGGCCTGAGCACCTACATGTCAACAGGTTTCTCAACAATNCCTTAGAAGTATTTTTACACTAATGTATTGTGTGTGTGGAGTGGGGGTACACATGTGCCATGGCACACATGTGGACACGTGGAGGGAAGAGGATGACTTGCAGGAGTCCATTCTCTCCTCCATGCAGGATCCCGGGATGGAACTCAGATCCTCAGGTTTGGTGGCAGGTATCCTTACCCAATGAGCCATCTCACCAGCACCTCCTTGCTGATTCTTAAGGAGCAAAGTCAGTTTAAGGACCACTGGGCTACAGAGAGTGTTCTGAAAGGAGAAGCATAGCCTCAACGGAGAAAATTCACTTGCTGACAAGTGCAGTGAATGCTAAATTATTTGCGTCAGTTCTACAAAGCCACCACAGACACAGAATTGGAAAATGCCCAGCCATGGCTCCTAGAGGAACACAGGGTTACGTTCCTGCAAGCTTCTGCCCATACTAATGTCATCAAATGATGAGCATAACCTTGTTCTACGTGGGCTTCTGTTTGAAGTCACACAATTGAAATACGCACTGTTGATACATTAATAATGAGCTCATGGCCAGCAAGTCTGTGACTCATTCTGAACAATGCATGTGTTTCATCTGTAAGGCACATCACAGCCTTCCTGCATTTAGAAGCACTTCAGCACTGGGCTCAGGGCCATTTTAAATGGTGAGGTCACCAGTGCAAAGCATAAAAATGAAGGGGAAAGAAGCGGCAAAAGGATCCTTACTCATAATATGAAAGCTGAAACAAGACTATATCTCTGCTCAGAACACACATGCCAGGTGATTCAGAATTTTCACAGCTTTGTGTGTGTGTTTGCAAATGACCTCAGAGACAATGCGAGGACTAATTTTTCAGGTTACAAATAAATCTTAGGCAGTATGCAAATTTACAAATTTATAATTCACAAATAATGATGGTGATCATTAAATTTTATTTTAAAAATTTTAGTATTACTTTCCTTATTCTCTAAGTAGTCCAAGTGTTTGCTCTTTCATAGAAACAGACTTCTTCTCCTAAATATAGTAATCTGTGTAGTAACAACTAGGTACCAGGAACTTTTTCTCTATGACACTTACACAATAACTATTGCATCTTTGGGGATCTTTAGTGAAGTGAATGTCACACTACCAAGCAAGGCCATANAAAGATGGTTTTCAAAAGGGATATAAGATAATGCAAACAGAAACTGGAACTCTGGCCAGGGTACTCCAGATACAACTTCGAGTCCAGGANTCATTTTCAGTAACAGTTACTTTTCCAGAATTAAAATCCTCATAATTGGTGCCTTTCACCAGATTTGTATTTTGCTATATTTCAGTAATAGCCTATTTTTCTTTTTTCTTTTTTGAGCTTATGATGTAATTTCATTTCCCCCCTAAAAACATATACGTACAAAAACATTATATGGATGGAGCAGATTGTATTTATGTCCTTAGGAATAGATATATGAATATATATAATATAAACAATTAACATNAATTTGAAAGAGAACAAGAAGGAATACATGAGAGGGCTTGGAGGGGGTAAGGGAAAGGGGAAATTGTATGCCTTACCTCATTGCCCCTTTGATCCTGTGATAAGTCTGGAACTTAAACAGGGCAGATGCTATTTTGATTCCCAGCACTGAAATGAAAGTCTAGAGGCCAAGAGATCTGGTACACAAGCCTAGGTCTTTTAGCTCCAAAGCCCTTGTTTTTCCACTATGCTATAAAAGCAGGACATTGTGCTGATGGTACCACACACCAGTCTGTTCATCCAGGTAAAGATGCCTCAGAGAAATGGGGTGCAGTGGTAAACTGGTCAACTGGCCGAGCACGCTTAACACTGGAGACAATCTAAGGGAGCCAGAGCAGGCTCAGCTCTGGACATAGAGGGGCTTAGAAACTATTTGCATCAGCTACACAGTGGTGCCGTTTCTGAGCAGTGAGGTTTGCTTTGAGGTATTTCCATCATGAGGCAAGCATGGACTGGGGCTCATGAGTGTACTTTTGTAGGTAATGAGGCAGAGAAGAAAGAAAAGACCGTGTTTGACCTAAAGACTAGAGACAAGCGAGAAAGCTCCATATAAATAAGTAATCCAGTTGGAGTTGAAGAAGACAGATGGAGAAAGAGCCGGAGATGCCATTGAAAAAGACATAAAGATTTGTCATGCAAAATAGAAGGAGGATGATCCCATGCACTTAGGATACTTGGATAATAGTTGCAAACTCTTAGCATTATAGGGCAATTAAACTCATAAAGCCACCACACAGTTTCCCTGTATCTTAAAAGAAATTAGAAAACATGGCTGGAGAGATGGTTCAGTCAGTAAAGCGATTACTGTATAAACACAAAGACCTGGTTCAAATCCCCAGGACCCACACACAAAAAAATCAGGAGTAGCAGCGAGCTCTTATAACCTGAGCATGGGAGGGAGGTGTCTAAGAGACAGGTGGATCCCTGAAGCTCATTGGCCAGTCTAATTGAATAGATGACTTCACAGAGAAACCCTGTGTTAAAAAA
>LZPO01008145.1:5951-16333 GCA_001675575.1 Neotoma lepida | reverse complement strand
ACACACACACACACACACACACACACACACACACACACAGGGCGGGGGCAGAGAGAATGAGAACAGCAAGATCTGTGAGACAAGAATCCACTGGCAGGGCTTAAGGCAGGGAGTGACGTGGATGTGTTTGCCTTTGCTGACTGATTTTTGTGGTAGCAATGAAGGAGAGAAACGGGGAGTGGACACAGCTAGAAGAATTGAAGTGGACAAATCATTCAAGTAGATTCCTCATGAGCTTGTTGCAAGGAGCCAATAAAAAGTTGTTTGAAAGCAGTAAACTGCAGAACAAATACATTCAAAGCAGTAGTTTTACTATGAAAACAGTGAATTTTGGAGAGAAAAATGGAAATGAACAAACATTTAGAAGCTGCATTTGCTAAAAAGGGTTGATGCCTCACTTGGCCTGTGAGGGATGTTAAAACCAGGGTCTGTGCCTGATGTCTCTGTGTTGACCCTGTGTGTGTATCCTCTTTACTTTGGCTGAAGCGTGGAGGTAATTACTTTTGCTTTGGATTCTAGGAAGAATAAGACCTTGCAGGGCAGAGCCCATACTCAGAAGAGGGCAATTATCCTTGAGGACAAGGCAAGCTGTGCTTTGAAACATGACCATCTTCTTCTGGGAACCAGATTTGTCNCCCCGAGCACTGACAGCTGCAGGACTCCTTCAGTTACTTTGCAGAAACAGAACTCAGTGATCAGCCAGACCACACCTTGACTGCGATTGCATAATTACGCATAGCCCCCTACCCTCCAGCACCAATTCTACCTCTGTTTATAAACTTGAATCCATGTCAGTAACCAGAAGACGGACTGGGGCTCAGTGGATATCTTTGTTTCTCTTCCCAGTNTGGTCACATTGAATAAATCTCTCTCTGCTTTTTCTTATTCTCAGGCATATTAGAGATGCATGGCCAACCCAAGCTTTTAGGAGCTCAGGTTTTTGCCTTAAATTTTTCAGTTATGACTTGATAGCAATGTAAGAACATAAACTTTTCTAAAATGAAAGATATACTAGAAAATACTGACATGATACACAGGATGAGATCACTTGGCTGGGAAGCTTGAAGCAAGTGGGAGTTACTGACATTTGGTCACAAAAGCCAACAGAACCTTCTGGAGATTGAAGGCCTATAGCATGGGGAAATGGGCAGTTTGCAGCTTCTGAGAGGGAAGATGAAGTTAGAGTCTAGTGAACATGGAGTTCTAGCCATCCAGATCCAGCTTGGTGCATTTCTACTCTAATAGTGCTGTNCAAGAAACANGAAGAAAAGCAAGGACCTTAAAGAAGAAACCTTAAAGTCCAGGTTGGNACTCTCCAAGGACAGCGTAACGGTGGAGAGATATACAAGATCTGGAACCAACTGCCTAGCAATGGATCCCAGATCTACCACTTTCAGTGCACGGGATAGTTTTCCACCTCTCTGTGTCAAACACTTCTTCTTTAAAACAGAGAATACCTGTAGCTGTCCTGGCAGGAGAGAGGATAGTCTAGGGTGAGGCCCTTGTATCTCTCCTTTTGGTTACCAGACTACTAAAACAATGATCTCCAAGGAACCAAAATTTCCCCAAGAGTCTCCTACNGGGAGAAGGAAAAGACTGGGGCCCTGGTGTCAGCCAGAGGAGGAACTTGTCTCCTAGGAAGAGATCTCACNGCAATCAGACTACTCTGCTGGGAAAACTGGTGTCCAGACAATGATGAGTCACAGATTAGCAGGGCCACACACCCCGACCAGAACTGCTTAGCTATACATACATCTTGCCTTCTACTTAAACCCAAACCTTGTGTCAACACCTCAAAGTTAGATGGGTAGAAATCACTAGATGTTTTTATTTGTTTCTCTTTCCAGTATGACCACATTGAATAAATCTCCTTTTTATGCTTTTCATCACTATTTGACTTTAATTGGTTTACGAACAATCCGATGAACCTAGCTCATGGCTCTCAGGTCCCAAGTCCTAACTGTTACAACTCTAGCACCGTACCTACCTGAAGATTAAATAAATTATAAATCTAACCTACTTGCTGAAATGAGTGTCTATTGTANGCTCAGTAAATATTGGAATGCATCAATTCTACCTCCCATTTTATAAATGGAAGTGCTGAAGTCTGGAGAAGTTGACTCATTTAAATTTTAGAATTTTTTTAGCCCTCACTAGTCTGCATATTAACAGCAAAATTATGGTTCCTTCTGTGTCTGAGAGCCCTAGCCAGAAGCTGCATCCACTTTTATACTGGCACTGAGAAGGACCCAAGAAAGAGGAGTCTAAGCACAAGAAACCAGAGGATCAAATGGTCCGATCTGAGCTTGAAAGTCAGATCCTGGTGCCTTGAATACTTTCTTTGGAAGCATTCTCTGACAAGGAGGCCTGCCATGGTGTGAGCACTGATCACCATCTAAATATCCACCAGGAAATAGCAGAGTTGGAGAAGGCAGAGTGGCAGATGGGGAGGTGTGCAGAGTTACCCCAGGAAAGGAAAACAGAACCCACCTATTAGCTCGTGCACTCTATTTCTACNTTGGAATGGCTAGCTGGTGTGTGTGTCCTCTCTTTTTCCCCTTCTCCTCTCCCAGCACTGTTCTTGGCAATGCTTTTTAATCCTCGAGCAGATGGCTGCAGCTGCTATAGTGGCATCTGTTGCTGCTCTTTCACCTTCTAGCTTTGGCAGGAGCAGTTGGCAAGACAANCCTGCAAGGTCTGTTGGTACCCAATAGTATCACTATCTGTCAAATATTGTTCNAGGGGGGGAAATCTAGGCAGAGGAAATGCTAGTGCAAAACAGTCATGATCCCTAGGGCCTACTTGATCCAAAGCCTTTCTTCAGAGTGGTTCCTCTCATGGGACTAGAGCCCTGAAAGAGGAGCCTGGTGTGTTCTCTCGCTCACCACCTACTTTTAGGCTAGAGGGGCCTGCTGCTTGAAATTAAGGATGCTTGAATGCAAAGAGTGATATGTATTTCTGATGGAGCACGGAGAATCCAGAGCAGCAATCTGAAGGGAAGAAGATGATGCTAACCCCTGCTCTCCTAGATTCACTCTGCAGATCATCCCTATGGTGGTTTGAAAGAAAATCGTCCCCAAAGGGAGTGACACTATTAGGAGGTGTGGCTTTGTTGGAGTGGGTATGGCCTTGTTGGAGGAAGTGTGTCACTGTGGAAGCAAGCTTTGAAGTCTCATATATGCTCAAGATACCACCCAGTGTCCCAGTTCATTTCCTGCTGCCTTTGGATCAAGATGTAGAACTCTCAGCTCCAGCACCATGTCTGCCTGCATGCTGCCTTGCTTCCTGCCATGATGATAATGGACTAAACCTTTGAACTGTAAGTAAGCCACCCCAATTAAATGTTTTCCTTTATAAGAGTTCCCATGGTCATGGTGTCTATTCACAGCAATAGAAACCCTAACTAAGACAATGCCCAANCTAGCCAGGGTCAGTCCTCACTAGGTCTGGAGGTGTATATGGAGGGTATTCAGTATCCCATCTACACCAGTGGATGGAATCATGTGCAAGTACTAGCCAATCCCAGAGTTGTCAGGGGCAGGGCCCTGGCAGCACTTAACAACCTAGGTTTGGCCACCAACTAAAGGGACAAGTAATAGTGAAACTCAGAGAGAGGAGTTGTATTCAATGTGGCCACACTGGAAAAAGAAACAAAAAGGCACATTGACTGCCAACCCCCACCCCAAGTCTACTCTTGGGTGCTGATATAAGGTTTAGGTTTAAATAGAAGGCAGGAAGTATGTATAGTTAATAGTGCCGGTCAGGGTGTGGTCCCATCTGTCACTGACCCATCACTGTCTGGATTCCAGTCTCTCCACCCAGGCAGTTTGACAAGTTTTCAGAACTCTGTGGTATCCCTTACTGGAGACATGTTCCCCCTCGTCTTGCACCAAGGCCCTAGTTCTTCCTTCTCCTGGCCTAAGACTCCTGGAAAATTCTAATNTCTTGGAGTCCATTGTTTCAATAGTATCTTCATTCCTGCCTGGAGGTAGTCCTCATCTCTGCTATGTTTCCTGCATCTTGGGAAAGATGGCTGCTCTGGGTTTTGGGGTTTTTTGGGTTTTTTTGTTTTTTGTTTTTTTTCTGTTTTCCACGTGTGCTCCTTGTAGAAGCCAGATTTGTGCCTCATGCACTAGCCNATTCACACTGAGGTCAGGTTGTTATTTATCATCCAAACCCGAGAAAACCACCGGAAGGAGGGGGTACGCATCTCCTTGGTGAGTGATCATCCCTGCTCTGAGGCTTTTGCTGCCAAGCTCACATCAAGCGTCAAGATTACTGGATGCTGAGCCAAGCCCTCTGAGAATTTGCGATTTGAAGAGAAGATCTTCTCCACCACTTCACTGCCTTCATCGAATTACTACAAGAGAAATCTGTGAGCCATTAAATTGCTCTCTCAGTCATTGTTGGAAATCAGAAGAGACTCAGCAGTTGTGGAGTAAAAGGCCAAGGCTTAGCAAGAGGCCAGCCTTTTCCAGTAGCCAACCATCCATATCAGCTGACAATCCATGAGAGAAATGACATGATAATTCTTGAAGAAAATCACTTTGATGACAATACACAAAGGGCATAAGGGAAGATACCATATTTTTCTCAGATTCCTCAAACATTTATTTAATGTCCAACTGAGACACTCTTCTTGAGGTGGACCCACAGAAGGAGTGCTAGTTAGCACAGAGATGTGAAGCCAACAGACATGCAACTCAATCCAACGACAGAGGACATAGCATCAGAGGGCAGCCGGTGGTTAGCCAGCACGAATAGCAAGAACAGGGATGCCCTGCGACCTGCCTTCCCTCTTGCCATGGGTTCTTGTGCAGTGAGGAAAATAACCAGACACTTTGATGACATTGCTAGAACAGTGTTAGGAAGTAGTAAGGGATTCAATCAGCAAACTCAACAATGCTAATTAATGAAACCTACCCGGAAATCACTGAGGAATAGAGGAAGAAGCCATCCCATAGAAAACATCTGTCTAGCAGCCAGAGGCTACTATGGATGTTCTCATGAGATGACTTGCAGAAGCTCCAAAATCAAAAGCACCAAATACAACTAGTCAGAGAGGCCAACGTGGCAACCATCAGACAATTAGTCAAAAACTACACTTGGAACAGCTGGGTCCATGAGGCTTCTCGCCATCACCNACATGTAGAAAGCATCTGGTAAACAGCTTTAGCCTGGAGGCTCAGCTCTGACAGGGTTCTCTGAGAGACAGCATGATCTCCCTAGGAAGGNTTGCCAGGGTGCATTTGGAGCCTGAAAGGAGAGAGACTATCTTTCCTTATAGTAAGAAATAGTATAAGAGCTCTGCATTAACAGTGGCCTGAGAAAATAGAGATGAAGAAGTAAAGAAAGGGTAGGAAGATGAAGACAGGAATAGTGGCTAATAGAGACTCGCCCCTGGCTAAGCACTGTTCTTAACACACACAACACTGTCAACCATTTGATTCTCATCACACAATGAGGAAGTTATTGTTACCAAATCACTCAGAGAAATAAGGAAAGTGATACGCACACAAAAAAAGAGAAAGAGGGATACAAAGAGAAAGGAAGGAAGGAAGGAAGGAAGGAAGGAAGGAAGGAAGGAAGGAAGGAAGGAAGGAAGGAAGGAAGGAAGGAAGGAAGGAAGGAAGGAAGGAAGGAAGGAAGGAAGGAAGGAAGGAAGGAAGGAAGGAAGGAAGGAAGGAAGGAAGGAAAGGACGGGAGGGTGGAGGGAGGAAGGGAGGGATATTATACACATCTAGATGTGTATAAGAGACAGGGAGAGGGAAGGGAGGGAGGAGGGAGAGAGAGAGGAGAAGGAAGGGAGGGGAGGGAAGAGGAGAAACTTATAAAATCACACAGTTAAGTGGTAGAGAAGTTAGGCTACAGACCATGATACTCCAACTTCAGGGCAACAATACTCATGACATCTGAGGAATCTCCCTTCCTCTTCTAAAACAGGACACCTGCAGGTCGTGCACAAGCAAAACATCCCTTCTAAATATTTGTGTGGATTTTTTTGTTAGGTTGCTTGTTTGTTTTATGTTTTATTGGGAAGTAATACACACGTATCAAGTGAGTAAAAATAAAGCAAACATCTCAATAAAGCAAACACACATGTAATTGCTACCAGAGATAAGAGATAGCACAGAGAGCTAGCAGAAGCCCCCACCTTCCCCACTGTCCTTTGCAATCACTACTTCAGTGACATCCCTGCCCTGGAGATAAACTGCCTTCTGTCTGCTACCACTATGGTTTTATACTTTATATACTGTGTATATACTGTTGTTTGCACTTCATATATGTGAAGTTGTGGAGTATTTTTTTATCAACTTTACCCCACATGGCATTATATTTAGAAGCTTTATGTTGTAGCATGTACACAGAGTCTATCCGTGGCCATGGCTGTATCACATTCCTTTTTATAAATACACTACCATCTATTAACTAGCCTCCAGGTGCCCTTACAGCTCCCTTGAGTTCCTGAATGTGTCTTTGGTTGGTGCTCACNCACACGCACTTCAGTTATGTTCCTACCTGAGGGAAAGGTCATTGAGTTTCAAACAGATGTGTCCAGGACTACTTGTAGAAACTGACATTTTCATCATTTTCTAATTGCCTAATAGTTTCACCAAAACTAGGTTTCCACAGTCTTTTTCATTTTAGAATTGTCTTTATTTCAAAACACTAGATTGAATCTAACATATTGAGCTAGATTATCTGTCTTTTTCTCACAGGTTTTTACTATTTACTATATATGCCCATGTACACACCTCCAAAGAAAAGCCTTTTGTCCACTACATATGTTGTGAGTATTGAAGCATTTCTTGCTCCATGATTTGCATTTCCATTGACCTAATGGCAGTTTTTATTAAAAGCTTGGGTCAAATATTTTGCTTGAGAATTTAGCAATGTATACCAAAATTGCATATATGTTTTGGCCCAGCAATACCATCAGCAAATCTACAGGAAAATGTATATAAGAGGTTATATGCCAAAGCACCATTTACACAATAAAAGACCAGAAATAACACAAATTCCCATAAGTGCAGAGCTGGTTGGTTAAATTATAGTTCAGCCACACTACAGAGTACCATTCATTTGCAGAAAAAAATATGCAATAGTTCTCTATACTATTACATTACTAAATGCCAAGAAGGAAAATCAGAATGGTCTGTNGTATGCTTACCTTTCATGAAAAGGGGAAGGAGAAAAAGAGGTGTGTATTTGTACAAACATGTATATATGTATATGTATATATATGCATAAGTAGGTATTCACATTGCATATATTTATATGTGCATANTTATTTTTCAAAAATTGAGAGATAATCTATAAACTAAAACAATTATTATTTAGAGGAACAAAACAGAGCCCAAGAGTCATGAGTCAGGAAGAAGGCCAAACCCTCTCTGGTTTATTTTTCTTTGGAGCCATGTAAGAATCATCTTAGATAATTATGAAATGCCATTAAGTGAAAATGGGCAAATAAAAAGCAATTTCTAAAAATTAAAAGCAATAAAAACAACTGGTGTGATCACATAAAAGGAAGTAATTTTAGGTGGTTTTCCAATACAATAATTTGACTACATACTTAGGTGGAGAATGTCTCCCTCAAATAAAAAGAATTTCAAAGAAATCTTAAACCATTTAAAAAGCATCCCATTAGTAATGTAATCATACTAGATTTGAGTTTCGGAAAGTTCCGTCTGTCTCTCTGTCTGTCTCTGTCTGTCTCTGTCTGTCTCTGTCTCTGTCTCTGTCTCTGTCTCTGTCTCTGTCTCTCTCTCTCTCTCTCTCTCTCTCTGGTGTGTTTAGGGTAGTAATACGATAGAACACCAAAAAAATAAAATAAAATAAAAACACAGATGCTATTAGAAATGAAAGTTTTCAAATAAGAGAAAAGATTTAATTATATAAATATAAAGTTANTGTTAAGTAAAAACCTTATATTCCTAGATGTTATTTGGAAATACCAGTTTGAATGTTGTATATTTTCTCCTTTTACAAAATCATAACTACTAGATCTATCCCCTGAAAAGGTATAAAAATCATGACCAAACTGGCAAAAACACTACCTTGCCTAGCTTAGGAAANATGATCAACCACATATAATTTTACCTTGGTATCATGAGAGATTGTTTCTCAGATCTACCCCCAAAACACAATTCCAAAATCTATGATATNTACCTATAGCCTGAATGTATTCTCTTTTACACTATAAATCACTTGTAAGCTATTTAGAATATCTAACACGTTTTAATGATTGTTGTAATGTACTGTTTAGAAAATAAAGACAAGAAAAATANCGGTATGTGTTCAATACAGATGCAACCTTGAAACTATGTTTTCCATCAGAGGTTGATGAAATGAATTGGTCAGACCCCATAGATACTGACGACACTGTATAAGTGAAGTGTGAAAATGGCTTTTCATCATGTCAGAGAACAAGGCAAGTTACCATCAGAGTCTACTGACTTGTATCAAAATGGCATAGACACTAATTAGAAAAGGTCCCTTTGGCCCCAAATGGGACAATTTGCTCATCAAATTAATAGTAACTGCAATATCCCAAAACATGTAATGAAGGTTGAAAAATCCATGACACTTAAATTTTAATAAAAATTTGGGGANTACTATAGAACATAAAAATAAAATAACTCAATAATGAATCTTGCACTTCTTATATGAGCCATATGCAGATTAGCTGAGTAGTTGATAGGGTTCTTTTTTGTCTTTTTTATGGAAGAATTCAAGTTCATAAATAAAGATGGAAAGTTTAACTTTTCTGGTTTTGCCACCTTTAATGAAATAATGAATATAAGCAAATTATCAAATGGATCTAGTTGGCTAACTTTATTAGGTAAAATGGATTAAATTGGGCTGACAATATCTGAATACACTGAAATATTAAGTGCATATCATATGCTTTCACTTGTTGTTGAAAGAACATAGATCAACATTCTTTACAAAAGATGGAGCCTAAATTTAATCAAACCTCCAGTAAAATACTAATTTATGGAAAGCCTAAAGCCAAAAGAACATAAGTGACACCTCAACAATGCAAAACTCATGATGTAACGTGGGAAACTCTACAGTGCAAAACTCATGATGTATCATGGGAAACCCTACAGAGGAAAGAACTCAGCAGGGAAAGAGATCTAGAGCTCCTGAAGATTCAAAAGCTGTAACAGTACTTTAATTTAATAAATCTGGATTATCTCACTGCAGTGACACTAGCCAGCCAAGTATGCAAAAATTCAAGATACTGCTTGGCTATTTTGAGTTCAATAAGCAATAGAACATTTTATGTATGACAATTGTATCGTGACTATGTTTGTAAAACATCTCTTAGATATATTTACTTAAGCATTTACAGGTAAAATGATAGAATATGAGATTTGCTTCAAAAGAACTCTGTTGGGCATGCAGTTGATAACCAATCAATGGAGCAAAAACTTACCGAAGCTCATCCTCTCTTCAGTGTTTTACAGTGCCATCAATGTATGAATGAGACAGCTGTGATGCATGGGGGTGCTCTGGGATTCTGTCTTACTGCATTGAACCATTTGACTTCTGATGCCAGTATGATGCTATGTCAAGTGTGGGAGATTGTTCATAGGTCTCGATATTTGGTAATGAAAATTCTCTTACCCAAGTCTTAAGAGTATTGTGGCTCTTTTTAGATTTTTTGCTCTTCTATATAAATATTAGAATGAGCNTTTGAATTTCCACGCAGGAATCCATTTGGATTTTTGTNAAAATTATTGTGATAACCCATTATCTCTACTTCCTTTGGATTTAACTTTCTGTTCTTTTTCTAATGGTTTGTCATGGTATTTATCAGTTATCATGGGTCTAGTTATTAGACTGATTATATAATCTTTTCTCTACATTAATGGTTACATGCTTTTACTATTTTTTAGGGATTACCCTGAATATTTAATTATGTCAACTTTATCCAGGTTTTGCATTTAATAGTTAGTAGTTTTGCCCACTTTCAAAAAAATGCAAGCCCTTAAAATATTTATACACACTTTCAACCTATATACTATGATGTTTTAGTATATTTTGGAAGGGAGAGAAGGAAAGGATGTATTCGACACACAGGTTATATTCCATTATTGAGGGAAGCCAGGACAGAAGCTCAGGGTAGGAAGCTGGAGGCAGGAACTGAAGCAGAGACCATGGAGGAGTGTTACTTAAGAAAGCCAGCTCCCACAACTTGCTTAGTCTGCTTTTCATACAACCCAGAACCACTAGCCCAGGGGTGGCATTACCCACACTGGGCTGAGTCCTCCCNTATCAATCATTAATCATGCTTTTGAGTATGTTAAGCTAGTTTATTTTAAACTCACAAGATAGTCTTACTGTTGTATTAGTATTTATTTACTTCTTAT
>LZPO01008144.1:110444-122720 GCA_001675575.1 Neotoma lepida | reverse complement strand
TNTNTTCTTTCAGCAAGCTTACTCTCATTTAAATGGCATTTCCTGTGAAAAAGCATTTGCAATGATCTTTTGTTGGAGATGAAAGGGCATGTCATAGATGCTTTTCTCCACTGTGGTTCAGAGGAATACATTTTCTCTTCTGGGCTGAGAATAATTGGTTCTCAATTAACTATGCAGTGAGGACTAAAATGTAATTTTCACAGCAGTAGTCTATCAGGTGCCTTACCTTGCAGGCCCAGATGGCCTCAGCTCAAGGCCTTTCACTCTCCAGGTGCTCCAAATTGGCACAAGAACATTTCCAAAATCGTAAAATAGCATCAAATTTGGAACCAGAGGGGCAGGTTTCAAAACAACATTGACTTCATGTGCTGATATTTGCTCATCCTTTGGGATCTAGTTTTTATCAAAGGCTTATGAGTTCCCAAAGTTACTGCATCCCAGGAGGACTGATTAAACACCCATCCTTTTAAAAACTGCATTTATTCAACACTTGTCACATGCCCACGATGTGCCATATGTAGGGACTGCAGGGACAAAACTTGCTTAAAGGAGTTTTTTGTTAAGCACCTGTAGATTTAAAACCAAAGGTTGGAATTTTTTTTTAGAGACTTGTTAAAGAGCTGTGAAGGAGGAACTCTGGATCTCAGACGGCAGGAATATCTCCTTTAGAGAGGAAGCCGTGTTTTTATTTATTTATCCTTTAACAATTTCACATACATATGTAGCTAATTTTAGTAACCCTCTCTTATCCACCCCACTTTTACTGACCCTCCCTAGAAGTCCCCTCCTACCTTCATGCCTCTGTGTGTGCCTCTCTCTCTGAGTTTGATTAGGATTCCTTGCATGAGCACATGTGGGAAGTTATTTACTGGATATGCTTCTGTTTAGTGCCTTTACCATCCCTTCCATCACCAGCCATTTACTGCCAGTCATCCCTTAGAGAGGCTGGGACCTCCTGAGTCCCTCCCAACCACTGACGAAATGTTGACAGGCTCAGCCTTGTACAGGTAACCATAGCTGCGTGAGTTCATAAGTGCGATGTTCATGTCATGCTCGGAGAAGTCTTCCTGTGAGGGGAGGATGCTTGATTGCTGCCTAAGCATGGAGAAGCCTAAAGAATGGGGGATGAAGTGTCCCAGNGGTGAACTCCTTTCCTTCTCAGCCACCCAGACCCCNCACTGGCAGCAGCCCAGTGATGTTAANTGTGTCCCAGTTCCCACTCCAGGGTGACATCAGTGTTCCTTCTGCTTATGCATTTGGGGACATCATGTTTTCTGCTCTGAGATGCTGTGTGTTGGCCACTAGTTTCCCTGAACTTTCACTCAATTCCACTGCACAATGATTTTCTTCACCTTCTGCCATGTTCCTGAGGTAGTTGTGTTACTACTCCCTTGCCTGTTAGAAGGATGGATTCTTGTAGAAGTGTAGCTGCTGGCTTGCCCATTTGTCTTCGTTTGAGGACACTGGATCTGAGTTCTTGTTTTTAAAAGTAGTAATATTATTATTTTGCTGTGAGGTTGTGTGAAGTCCTATACAAGGGCCTTGTACACCAACCCTTTAGCAGATGTTGGTTTTTTACGTGGCTGTTTCCTTTGCTTTGCAGAAGTATCTGAGTTTGAAATAATCTGCCCCCTTCTGTGCTTTGGTGTTACATCTAAAGTACCACTGCCAAGACCAAAGGCAAGAAGCATCTTCCTGGGCTTTCCAATAACTTTAAGATCTTATATTCAAGCCATGAATCCATTTTCAATCAATATGTTGTGAAATAAGGTTCCAATTCTGTCTCCATGCAAGTTGCTGTTGACACCAAATATAGCTCTTGCTCCACATGGAACAAGCTTATTCCAAGTCAAACACAATGACCATTTGAATATAGGAACATGTATTCAAATTTCCCCAAATGCTGTTCCATCATTGAATCAGTTCCATGAAAAAGGACAACTATAAAACAATGCATTTACCAAATACATCAGGTTAGCAGGTTATAGCAAGGCAGGGGCTCTCTGCTGTACATCTCTGGTGCTTTCTGATGGCATTCTTACCTTTTGGGCTGGTGAAAAAAAGCTGTGGTCTGCAAGTTAATGCATTTCAAAGGTTTTCCTGATGGTCACAAGGATGTTTGGTGGATGTTAAATGCCAGGTAGTTAAGGGATTAAAAAGAATTTTGGCTCTCCATCTGCAACATTCTGTCTTTCCACAGTCCTTAGTTCTGACCAGGCTGTAGAATCTTCGGCAGAAGGTGGTCTCTCACCAGTTTCCCAATATAATTTATTGAAAAAAATTCTATCACAATTGTGTGTTCCTGACATTTTATCAAGAATCAATTGTTCATAAATGCATAGGTTCATTTTAGACTCTATNCTGTTCCACATATCAGGATGTCCTGTTCTTTTCCATATACCACGATGTTTTCCTTACCATTTGTCCTATGTGATCCCCTGGCTTTCTTCTTCTTGCTTGAGGTTATTAAGAGTCTCCATGATTTTTCTGAAAATTTAGGATTGCCTTTTCTATTTAGGTAAAGAAAGAAGTTGTTCACCATCAATCATCATGGGAATGAGAATTGGAAGCATGATGATAATTGTTGTGGAATATTATTTTTAAGTGTTTAAACATAACATTTGTTTATGTTATGAAACATTTGTTTGATGATGCAAAGATGAGTTGCATTTTTATGTTGCATTTGTTTAACTCTGTGACGCTATGTTACTTTGCTTGTCTAAAACACCTAATTGGTCTAATAAAGAGCTGAATGGCCAGTAGCTAGGCAGGAGAAAGAATAGATAGGGCTGGCAGGCAGACAGAATAAAAAGGAGGAGAAATCTGGGAAGAGAAGAAGAAAGAGCAAGAGAACAAGGAGAGGATGCTAGGGCCCAGCCACACAACCAAACAGCTAGCCATGGAGTAAGAGTGAAAGTAAGATATATAGAAGTAAGAANAGGAAAAAGCCCAGAGGCAAAAGGTAGATNGGATAATTTAAAGTTAAGAAAAGCTGGCAAGAAACAAGCCAAGCTAAGGCTGGGCATTGTAATTAAGAATAAGCCTCTGTGTGTGATTTATTTGGGAGCTGGGTGGTGGGCCCCCAAGAAGAGAATAAACAACCAACAACAGATAATAGATACTGTTTCATGGCTAGAATGGATTTCCTTATAGAAAGAAAGAGAAACCAAGTGTTGGTGAGGAGTATAGTATTGATGGGTTTTTAACTAGGTATACCTATTATGGTAAACAGTATGGAAGTCACCTAAAAATTAACATAGAACTGTATGACACAGGAGTCTATCTTCTGGGTCATTACTCAAAAGAAATACAATCCCTACTTTGTGAAGATATGTGCTCTCTATGGTATCAGTCACAGTGATGCCCAGTCTGTGGAAACTGACTGAATGTCTGGTGATGAATGAATGGATGAAGAAGACAAATATATGTGTAATGGCATATTATTTGTCATTAGAAGAAAATCTTGCCATTTGTGACATCTATGAACATGGACAGTATTATCCTAAGTGAAGTTGGCTAGACCTAGACAGATGTTGCATCATCTCACTTAGATGTGGATCCTAAGTAGTCAAACTCAGAAGGATGCGTTAGAATAGTGGTTACTAGGGACTGGATGAGAGAGTGAGAGAAATATGGAGATTCTGGTCAAGAGGGTTAAAGTTTTGGTTATGCAGGGATGACAGTCTTTACTGACTACAATGAATAAAACTGTGTGTTTGAAATTTGCTAAAAGTTTAGATCTTAAATGTTCTCCCCTCCTTCCACATTCACACATACAAGAAAGAAAATAGTGACTGTGGAGTGCTCTATCTGTTAATTAGCTTGAATGCATTGATCATTTCACGATGCACACACACACCCAAACAGCAAGTNGTATAGCTCAAATATATGTGACTTCTACTTTTTATTTATACCTTAAAAATCCATGAAGACAAAAAGGAAGACATGAAGCTACCCACCCAAGTCCATGTTCAAGCTAATGGTTCTGAGTCCCTGGACAGCGAGGGGCTAGTTCACTTTCCACATGGCTGATGTTGCTGTGGTCCTCCAGCAGTGTCTCCTTCATGAGGCCTCTCTGTGCCTTCCATTATTGTTCTTCCAAAATTTGGGTAGGATTGGGACCAGCCAGAGAAGTACTGGGCCCATTTTAAGAACGAGGAGGCTTTTGCTTTCTTCTACAGCTGTCTTTTTGTTTCTCTCTTAGGAGATTTCCCAAGGGCACCTCTGTTGTGAACTAGACAGAAAAAGGGGAAGGCATTCCAGCTGCTCACTTACTTCCTTAGCAGCCGGAGTGATTTTGGAAGACATGGATCATGTGATGGCCTCCTATTTAGGGTGCCTCTGGTACCATCTTCCCAGACAGCAACAGGAAGATGTGTAAATATGCTGTTGTCTTCTCCAAGAGGCCTCAGGCTGAGGATTTGAACTTTAATATTCCCAGGGATTCTTGAAGCAAGAGCCTTGTCCATGGTCACACAGTGGTCACTGTGGCTAGGTCTGGTCAAGAGAACTTAGTATTTTGACTTGAGGATCATGGGCCTGCTATTGCATGACATGTACTTTGAGCAGGAAGCCCAGAGTCATCTACTAGTGCCTGTATGGCCACTAACTTAGAGACAGCTCCTCTTAACCTCAGTGCCCTTTAAAACTTCAGTGGTCAGCCTAGGGCACATGTGTGCTTGTCCACAGTCCTTACTCCCAAGACTCTGGCCTTGTTCCTACCAAGCTTGGATGTGGCATCCTATGGAGAATGACAGCTGACTCATTAATCTGACTCTCANACTGGGATCTTGTTTGTCTCCTGTGCTGGTTAGTTTCAGATGTCAACTTGACACAGCCTAGAGTCACCTGGGAAGAGGGATACAGCAAGGAATAATTTAGATGAGGCTGGGCTATGGGCATGTCTGTGGGGGATTGTCTTGGTTGTTGGTTGATGCTGGAAGATCCAGACCATTGTGGGTGGCACCATTCCCTAGTCAGGATCCTGAACTACAGAAAAGAAGCTAGAGCAGCAAACAGCACTCTGCTCTAGTCGGTGACTAGCTGCTTTGAGTTCATGTCTCTAATTCCCCTCGAGGATGGATTGTAGTCTGGAGTAAGCCATGAAACCCTTCCTCCCCTTGGATACTTTTTGGTCAGGGTATTTGATCATAGCAACAGATAAGAAACTAGAACATTTGCTGCTCCACATGCAAAACGAGGGCCCTAATAATCAGTGGCAGATGATATCAAGCATAGAAAACTTATATATAAACACAATCTATCTTCAGTATGCACGGATTCTGTATTTGTGAAGTTGCCAAGATGCTAAAATTACTATGTAACTCCCAAGTCAATACCTTCTGGGCATATTTGACTTGCCGGACTTAAGTTTCCTGCTGTGGTTGGAGTCAGGCTCTGTCTATCTGGTAGCTCTATCCAGGAAGGGAAATGGCTGGCAGGTGTAAATGGCACAGGAAGGTCTATTCTGAGGCTAGCTAGATGAGCTTGAGTGTTAGCCCCAGTACCAGTTTGTGGGGTGGTCTCAAGTATGTCATACTTTGGAGCTGCATTTACTTGGGCTTAGGGCTACAACCTCTCCCCTGGACCAAAACCCATGATCTCCCACAGTCCTGTCATATATGCATCCTTCTGACACCAGATGTGTTTTGTTTTCTTCCTGTCAGGTAGGCTATGTTGTAGCAGCAGCAGGTACCAGATAGGAGCCCTCTAAGAAAATGGCGGGATAGGGGTAGGGAGAGGGAGGGAGAGAGAAAGAGAGGAGGGCAGAGGGAAGGAGAGACCTACAACTTGAAGACACTGTTCCAAGACTGTTACTTCTTTCAGATGCTATTATCAAGCCTGTGGGAGACTGTGGGAGTCCAGCTCCTACCCTTTCCCACCTATTATAGTGTTCTTAGGAGGAGGAGAGAGGGATAAAAAATATTAGGTAGAAAGAGAGACCTAGCAGATGAGAAGAAAGACAGAAACACAAGATAGCTTCGGGAGGGCCTGGATCAATACACAACAGCCTCAAAGGTATATTGAAAAGGCTTTTAATAACATGAAAAGGGGCGATGTAAAAGACCTCCCCATTACAAGATCAAAGCACACCGCACAGCCAAGTGTAGACCCTTCCAAACACCTGGTAAACACACATCTCCTTATGTAGTCCTGTTGCATAAAGCAAGTTCAGATTCTCTGACCCTGAGTAATTTGGGCCACCACACAAACCTCAGATTCTAACTAATGGGCAGTACACCAAAGTTCCTTCAACCCCCTCCTCATTTAATTTTCTAGAATAGCTCTTGGAATCCTGGAAAGGCTCTGCTTATATTTCCTTGTATTTTAGAATAGATGTCCTGAGAATCTGAATGAATATCACTCAGAGAGAAGCATAAGGCAAGGCTTAAGGGAAGCATGGAACTTCTCTGCCCTCTCCGGGTGAGCAGCCTTTTAGAAGTGTCCATGTGTGAAGCTCTTTGAATGCCATCCTGTTAGGTGTTTAAGGAGACCAACCTTCCCTAGGCATGGTTGATTATATCAGTGATAATTAGCAATCAGCTTAGCCTTCTACTCTCTCCCGGTTCTGGAGACTGGGAGCAAGCAACTGAAAATCTTAATGCGCTCATTATTCCCTGATCTATGTAGTGACCAGATACAATCCTAAAGCTACCTAGTGACTGTCAGCCATCAGTCAACTCATCGGCATGTGGAGAGAATCACTTTGGAGAGTCTTTTTCAGGGTTTGAATGCCAGGAATAGGCAAAGGAGCCAGATGTATAATTCACAGTATCATAACCAGGATCAGTATGCTTAGGATTTTAGGTTATAATCTATGTGCAATTTTCCCTAGGACCAATACTTTATTTTTCACAAATTCAGAGTTTGTAGTGACTTGGTTCATAAATACTGTGGACATCCAGATTGGGCCATGCACCAAAATGATGAACTAGCTCAGGGACTTGGGACTTGGAGCTGGCTTCTCTCNACCTGGAAGGACATGTGAGGATCATAGCCTGATAGGACCCCAGAGTACTCAGCGCCATTGTTCTGTTCCTGCACAGCAGGCTGAGTCTACCTCCCTTGATGTGCAGCTGCAACTGATCTAGCCATGCAGGAGGGTTGGTAGAGGATCAACAGATTTTGTTCTTTCCTGTAGAATTTCCCAAGGAGTTTCTTCAGGGAGGTCTAAACAGAATCGATAGGGACCTATTGATTCACATGATCAGAATATCAGCTCTAGGAATGCCTCTGCACTGGCTTTCTTTTCCTCCCCCTTTACTAGGATGTGATGTGATTGTGTCACCCTTAACTGCTGCAGGCTGTTCATGTTTGTGTGCATGTGTNTGTGCACAGATGCATACGTGTATTACATGTTTTTGTATGTCAGTACATATACATGGGTACAAGCATGTATTGTTTGTATGTGTGTACATGTGAGCACATGCGCATGGTTGTGCATATATTAAGTGTTTTGTATTTGTAAATGTGTGTGCATGTGTGCAAGCACATGTTAATTGTATTTTTGCATGTGGATGCGTGTGAGTGTGCATATTGGAGGTGAAATATTGTGTCAGGAGGCGGAAGGCAAGAAGCAAACAAGCGGAGTTTAAAGGCAGGAGAAATACACAGACATCTTCAGGGAAGCAGCTTGGAAGCCAGGACTGAGACTAATTTAAAAGCTGGTGTTAAAGGCTTTTCACTTCTTAGCATTTGCGCCATCACCCAGAGGGCATCTATGGTCTGATCAAAGAAGCACCCCTACTCCACCCAGCTGCCACCATCCTTCTTCTCTTTCTTCTCTGTCCCTCCTTTCTTTCCCTCTCTCCCTTCTTGCTTTCCTGTGCANCTTGCCACTCTCCCACCTACCCAGGCTGTGATGGGTGTCTTGGTGGATAACCGTGGGCAGCAGTAAGTATTCTGGGCTCATTGCTGGCTCATTAACAGCCCATGGCCAGTATCCAGCTCACATCGTGTTTCCTCTGTAGAGAAAGGGAGACTTGGTGGCATCAAGGCTGATGGAGCCCACTTGTCCCTGGTTCACTTCTCTCCTTTAGCTCATGGATTTGCCACTAAAGGATAAACAAAGGAGGAAGTGGGGGTGAAAGGGTGACACAGGGAAATGAAGCTTCTTGGTCCTCACAGGAAAGCACAGCAGGGGAAAAAGAGCTACAACCAGGAAGGGCGTTCCAAGAGATGTCCCAACTGATCATCACCAATGAGAGGACTGGGAACTGACTCAATGTGGGCTGCAGGACAGTTGTGGGCAAAGGGAGACTTGTGATAGCCTCCCTGCCCCCGTGTCCACAGTGACTTCTCGTATACTTGACAATGCTATCCCCACAGGATTAAGAGAGGGGCTGAGAGGGGCTAATGAGAGCTCAGCCCCACAGTGCAGAAGAGGTACGTAGGACATCAAATCCCAGTGTTTATTCTGTTACATGTCATGGGGCTGGTTGGTTGGAAGAGGGTCTGGGGTTCTAGGCCATAATAGGTAGTAGAGTAGAGTTAGTCAACAATGCTGCTTAGGTACACATTCTATCATTCATTTGCTTATTTGTGATTATTATTGAGTACTTGACAGGAGCCAAGCCCAGAGCTGCATGCTGGAGACTCTGGGTGTTCCTCTGGCTTAGCTACCTAGACATTACCAACTACCTTTGGAGAAAGTGACTTCATGTTTGGAGCCATTAAACACTGCACTATGTGATGTCCAGAGCAATTGCTTGTAAAGCCCCTGATTTCATTCCCATTCTCCCTGTCATATATAGGAACTTTCAAGGTCAAAGTAGTGTCTGAACTGTTGGGCTTTTGATGCAACCATCTATTTCCCGTACTCCCATGTGGTGGTGGTTCAAATAGGCGTGGCCCCCATAGACTCATGTGTTTGAATGCTTGGCCTATAGGGAGTGGTGCTATTAGGAGGTGTGGCCTTATTGGAGGAGGTGTGGCCTTGTCAGAGGAGGTGTGTCACTGTGAGGGCGAGCTTTGAGGTCTCATGTGCTCAAGCTATANTCAGTGTCACAGACTCCTTCTGCTGCCTGCAAATCAAGATGTTGAACTCCCAGCTCCTTCTCCAGCACTATGTCTACATGCATGCTGCCATGTCCCACCATGATGATAATGGACTAAACCTCTGAAATGTGAGACAGCCTCAATTAAATGTTTTCCTTTACAAGAGTTGCGGTGGTCATGGTGTCTCTTCATGGCAATAGAAACTCTAACTAAGACAGTTGTGTCACAGATCCTCGACTTCTAAATCTGTTATTGGTTAACAGATTGGTTATCACACAAAGAGTTTTAGAGTTAAAACAAGAGCTTGTAAACTTAGTATCCCACTGAATAAGCCTCAGGTCTGGAAGTGGACTTGACCACGATTTTCTAACTCTGAGCCATAGTCTAGCTCTTGGCAAACTACTTCACTTGTTACTACCTCACATATTATATTTTCAGGGGTCAGATAAAATAACTGGTAATATCTTAATATAGTCATTGTATATATTAAAAAAATTTAAATACAATCAGTTGTTAAATATCCATTTCCTCTTTATTGCAGTGGTTTCAATAGCATTCCGATTTGGGAAAAAGCAAGAGTGGAAATGACTTCTGAAATGAATGACTTTCTGGGTAATGATGGAGTAGGTTACACAGGCGTGTTTTCCCACAGCCTAGCTGCATGATTAAAAAACACCCGTGTACATTTGGGTCACTAACCTATCAATAATTAAATGGGATCCTCGAATAAATATTGCAGCAGTCTCTTCCCCTCCCCCTCTTCCTTTCCACACGGGCACTTTGACATTTCATGCTGCCAAAATGCCTGATAAATATGTCTACCACCGAGAAATAAGCTGCCTTTCAAACCCAGAGGGGCACCCAGCAGTGTCTGCTCTTATAAGAAGACGTAAAAATATATGCTTTGATTAAAAGGGAATGTCAACAGGGGGAAATATTGGGCTTTGCTTCTGGCCATCNCCAGCAGCTGAAAAGCAAAGGTTGAGAGCATGAGAAATTAAAAGTCATGTGCAGGAAAAGCCCCCAAGCCCTGCATCGTATTATAACCCAAGGTTCTCTTGGTGTGTTTTAGACAGAGGTAAAATTTACCTGATCCATATATCTAAATCCCACAGCTGCTCATTTCCTTCTTTCTATTTTTGTTTCTTAATTAAAAGATGATGACAGTCATTCTGTGAAAATGTTTATGGTATGTGTGTATGTTTAAGGTATGAAAATAGCAGCCTATGATCATCTGACCATACTTTAAGAGTATTGGCCAGGACTGGTTACGTTGAAGTTACTTGGGAGACTGAGGCAGAAGGATCTTAAATTCAAGATCAGCATTGTAGGGAGACCCTACCTCAAAATTAAAAAAAAAAAAAAGGAGAAAGGGCTGGGGAACTCTCTCAGGGCTACAAGATTTAGCTGGCTTTCGTGAGGTCCTGTGGTCAATCCCTACTACCACAAAAGAAAAAAAAAAACAAATACTGTTGCTGCTGATTTGTGATCACACTGTTATTGTAGCCGGATGTTTCTCTGGTCCTGCCCGGCCCTGAGGTCCAGAAGAATCTCTCCCACCGGCAGTCCCACAGCCGCCTGTAAAATAATTACTCAGAGGCTTATATTAATTACAAACTATATGGCCTATGGCTCAAGCTTCTTGCTAGCTAGCTCTTTCATCTTAAATTAAACCATCCCTATTAATCTATATGTTGCTACCTGACTGTGGTGTTACTGGTCTGCTGGCATCTTGTCGCTCTTTGGGTGGCTGGCGTCTCTCCTGACTCCGCCCTTCTTCTCTCTGTATCTCTGATTGGATTTCCCACCTGGCTGTAAGCTTTCTTGCCATAGGCCAAAACAGCTTTATTTATTATCCAATGGGAGCCACACATATTCACAGCGTACAGAAAGACATCTCACAACACTTCCCCTTTTCTGTCTAATCAAAAAAGGAAGGATTTAACTTTAACATAGTAAAATCATATATAACAAAACAGTTATAAAGCAAGAATTATAGTTACAATATCTAGTCTTTGTATTTGGCAAAATTAAAGAAAATACTCTATCTATCCTATTTTTGTGAGTCTAAAGTTTCATATCTAATTTACCTTTTATCATGACTAAGGAAAACAATAATTATAACTATCTAGTCTTCAACTTCATCAAAGACCCTAGAAGGATATAATATTACCTGAGTAAACAGGAAGTGCATTGCAAGCAACTTTCATAATTCTAGAAATGACAGAGACATTTGGCTGCCTGGACAGTCATCTAAAGTTCCTCTGTAATGTTGGGGCATCTATCTTCCGCCTACAGATCTAGAGTCCCTGGCATAGCTTTCAGTGAAGTAGTAACTTTTAAGGACTGTTCCGCCCATTCTGGCAAAGTTTGTCAGTCACTTTTCCCTGTGTCCTGTAGAGTGTCTGGCATTTTCTTCTGTGAAGCAGGAGCCTGAAGGACCATCTTGCCTTGTAAAGTTCAGTGGTCATCTTCCTATGGGTCCTTCATGTCCAGTTTATACAGCATACTGTCAAGCAGTCCAAGCAAGAGCAGTTTCTTGTCCAAATGGCTAACTTTTGCCATAAAGAAAGTAAACTCCATATGGAGTTTCTTCGATGCCCATCNTCTTCTCTGAAGTAGATTGGTACTGCCAGGAGCAGACATGTCTCAATTTCCAGAAAAGTCTAAGTTTTTAGAACACTTTAAATGCCATATTCTGTAGACCTGAAGTGTTTGAAGATTACCTACCTAATTGAAATATATCTATGTATACCTAGAAAACTTAACTAACATTACTNTAAGTTTGATTATCATAGATGACTAATTATTAATCTGTGTTTCTTAATTATACATGACCATTTAAAATGAGTTGCATAAACATAATACCCTAAATAAGAGTAGAAATATATATACTGTATAACAAAATTAACTTTAAATTTGTATCAATAAACTAAAATGCATAGCAATGTAAAACATTTCAAACAAGTTGTTGCTCTTTAAACGTAGATTCAATCAATAATCTACTCTTTTATCCTATCATATNTTTATCTCCTTTTCTTCTTTAGAAAGTGATTGCTTTTATAATCAACCTGCTTTAAATAAAAAAAATCATAGACAATATTTTGGGAATTTGGGCATAGCTTCCCATACTACTTTCTGCTGATTGGGGGTACTAGCAATCTTATGGGGACCCTGAGAAAATTAAGAATTATAGTTAAATCTTAGCTGTAGTTGTTGTGAGGCTATATCAACCTTTCAGGGGATCTTGGTTGATCAAACCATTGCCTGGAAGCAATC
>LZPO01008144.1:54602-69899 GCA_001675575.1 Neotoma lepida | reverse complement strand
CAGCCTGATCCTTGAAAGGGTGAGCCGTGGAATTGGGTGGCTTGGATTTGAATTCCAGCCCTGCTCTGTGTTACTGGAGCCAAGTTCCATGACTTCTGCTTACTCAGTTTTCTCTTCTGTCAGATGGGAACAGAGATAGGCAACTTACCATAATGCTTGGAACACAATATTTAATACAATATCTATGTCTATCTATGTCTATATACATATACATATATGTATGCATACACATAAAAATAGTCTAACTTTATTGAATTTGCTCTAACAATTTTATACATATATAGCATGCAATTTGAATTTTATAACCACTCCAATTCTCCTTTCCACCTCTATTACCCCTTTAAAGTCCCCATACTCATTACTTTTTCTTGGTGCTTTGTTTGTCTTTTGGGGACCCTCTGGGTTTATGTGCCCATGGGTTTGCAGCTATCTGCTGAAGCCTGTGGGCTCCTCGGTGATTATACAACTGAAGACAATGACTGCCTCTCCCCCAGAATCCATCAGGAGTCAATATTTTAACAGGGAGGGATCAGGCCCCAGCTCCTCATGACTCATGGTTGATGGCAGTTTTTAAAATAGCTGTAGCTTTTCTTTAGGAGGTCAAGAGTTTGCCTGCTCTTTGACTGGACAGAGTACCTGTCTGTGGCCATGTGTTCTCAATGTCTGCTTTGCCCAAGCTATATGGAATACAAGGAATATAGATAGGAAGGGTTTTCTTTTACATCATGGATATGGTATGTTAAAATGAAGTTGATGAAAATGTTTATTTTTTTCTGGTTAAACCCAGCTCACACTGAATAGCTCTTTTACACACACACACACACACACACACACACACACACACACACACACACACATATATATATAAAGAAACTGGAGAAGCCAAAGGTTTCCAGGCAGACCTGCCTGACAGTGCAGGGTAACTGACATGCTATGGCTGCCTAGCATCCAGGCTGCAGGCTCCCTCAGGCTGCCTGCTTGTATCCTTCGACCTTGACGGCAGGTTCTGGCAGACAACCCAGCAGCTCTCACAGTCCATTAAAACAACAGATGCAGACACACTCAAAGCCAACTGCTGAAATCGGGTTAATTTCAGCCTGGTCTGCTGTNGGCCTCTTANAGCCCAGACCAGCTCCGCCCAGAAATCTGCAATTTAGGTTAGGTCATGGGGAGACTTCCACTAATGGACATTTCTCAGAAAGTCTGGGTGGATGGGAAGTTCTGTTTAGGAGAGGAATCATCAGTTTATGATTAGGAGAGAGAAGTAGGACAGAGCATAGGAAATTAGCAGGCAAATGCACCACAGTGGAGTCTGGTGAAGGGGAAAATGTCTCAAACCTAATCTGTGTTCATTTCCTAAATAATGCAATTGTTTGAGCAACAGTGGACTTCATTGGTTGTGGGATTGGACTTTGTAAGAAACAGGAAGGCACGGGTGATTTGACAGTCATACCTGCGTATACATAGAGGGAGAGGTGTGGANTGCTGTGATTGCTCCCATTCAACTGCACTTGGGTCTTGCCCATTTGCCTTTATCTCCCTCTGCATTTTGTCTTGCTTAGCTATTGACCCAGGTTTGCCCTTACTGATGGGAAGTGCGAACTGTTAGGCTTTCTTTTGTGACTCAGAGTCAAATTCACACGTTGGGAAGATGAAAGGTTGGAAGGCTGATGACTTCATGGCAACACCGACTCAGCCCCACAGGACAATGCCTTTCCGTTAGCATGAGAGGAAGGTGGCATTTGCCTCTTCCACTGTGCCATTTCTCATGACTGTTCTGGCGGCCAGGTCACTGCCCTCACTCTCCCATGTCCTTGGTGGGAGCCCCCTACTTCCCTCTTTCTCTCCCCAAGCCTCACTTTAGTGCGGCCAGGTCACTGCCCTCACTCTCCCATGTCCTTGGTGGGAGCCCCCTACTTCCCTCTTTCTCTCCCCAAGCCTCACTTTAGTGCAGCTCAATGATGTCCATGTGCAACAGATGTTCAGTGCTGGATGTGTGACTAAGTGATGAGTATATGGGATAATGAAGTGACCCTCAGCCCTAAGGGTTCATATAATCTCGTGTCAGGACTTACCTGCCCCACGGGGAAAAGAAGTAAAATAATCCCAAGCAAATCTCATTGCTCTGAAGTTCCAATCTGGAACCTAAACTAAACTNATGTGGATACATGGCTAGATATGAAAAGTGGGTGATTCAGTTAAACAGACAAGTTCAAGAGTGAGGCAGGGTCTCCCTGTATAGTGCTGGGTGGCTTGAAACTCACTATGTAGACTAGGCTGGCCTTGAACTCACAGAGATCCACCTATTCTCCTCCCCCAAGTGCAATTGAGGTGTGTGCTACTACATCCTGCCAACAGCAAAGTTTAAAATAGCAATGCTGTCCGTGGCTAAGAGGCTGAGCTTTAGAATTAGACAGGCTTTGCCTGGAATCATAGCTCTGCCTGTCCTCACTGTGTGTCTTAAAAAATGTACCTGCCCTCTCTGAGCATCAGCTTCTGTATTGGCCAAAGCAAGAAAAGAATGTGGAGAGCTGTTGAATGAGCTATTGCCAGGGTCTGGCACATAGTAGGTGCTTTATATGCTGNCCATTAGTATAGTCTAGCTATGTGTGTTTTTGGATGCACTTGTTAATGTCTCTGGAAAGATAACTTTGGTCTTGGGAAGAGGAGAGAGCTGGAGCAAGCGAGGGAATTATGGGTGGGTACCCAGGAATCAAGGTGAGAATGAGGAGGNTAGAGACTTGGACAGCATCCTTGTTTTGGCAACAGCTGGGTTTTCTCTTCTCAAAGGGAAATGGCATGTTTATCCAGCCAGAGAACTAGGCTGCNGCTGTCAGAGAGCTTTTAAATGGAGTCTTGCAAATGTGTTCTGTGCAGCCGGCGGTAATGAGATTCATGCTTCTTCAGTGGTAATCCTCCACTAGACAGCATTTTAAATCTTTTTCCTATTTGGTACACAGAACTGAAGTCCAGGATATACATATTTCCAAGTGTCATTTTTAATTTAATGCATGATTGGACATATTACCACTGGCACAGCTAAATAGTTAAACTAGAATCCATCAATTTGTCCTGAGCTGTTGACATGCAGGGTAACGCTACGGTTAAATTAAATTTAAATATAAGAACGAGAGGGAGCTAGGCTTCTTGGCAGCCTGGGGCCTGCTTTGCCAGTGAGGCCTGGCTGCAGCAGGAAGGGGACATTTGAAAATACGAGGTGCGTCTCTGTCTGCCCCTCAGCATGGCTCAGAGAGTGTTGATTCTGCTGCATTCTGGTTCCTTTCCTGCCAGGTGTCTGAGTCTGACAGGCAGGCACTGTGAAAATGCAGAAGAAAATCAGTGTTAATAGGAAAAACCTGGCTTGCAAATTGTACCTTGTCAGAAGCAAAACAGATCTGGGAGACCCCAGAATATTAGAGTTACAGAGATGGGCCAGAGCCTCAGTCCAGCTCAGAGAGGTTGGGTAAACCTTCTCAAGGGCAGCTGGGGTCAGCACTAGGCCTTGGACTCTGAGTGAGTGTCTTTGCTGTGTCTTTGTGCTTTGTGTAAAGATATAATTGAGCGATGTTCTGCTACTGATTTCTATGAGGATCCAGACAAATGAAAGAGCCACTCCAAGCTAGTTTGTCCATATAATGGAGGTGGGTAATAGAGCCTACATTATAGGTTCAGAAAGATGAAATGAGTTGCTAGATAAGAAATAATGGAAACTGTGGCTGGAGTTTGTGGGGAGATCAATAAGCACAGACTATTCTTGCCACAATAACAAAAGTAGCCCATTTTTATTATTGATCAAGCATTTGCTCAGAATGGTTTTCCAGGAGTGGGNACCCTCTAGGCTTACCTTAGGCAGTATCATATGNTTCTAAGATGGCCAGTGTTTTTATCTCCCAGGGCTNCCAGGGGCCAATCTTCCCTGCCCCTCACAGTTTTTTGTGACTCCAGTGCTCCCTGGTGTGTCTCCACATCTTCCAGTTGCTGCATCCATCTTTATAGGAGGGTCTTCTCTATCTCCTGCATTCCTCTAAAGACATTTATTTACCCCTGGATTTACAGCCCACCTGGNGAATCCAGAATCTCATCCCCNCTCACCTTTTGCTNTCATAGTGAGACTCTTAATTAGCTCTGTAAAGATTCACTTTTCTAAATAATGNCAGTACTGTGATGTGGACACGTCTTTTGGGGGCTCATCATTCCTCTCAGCTTGGCATTGTTGGGATGATATCTGGACATTAGAAATGAAATAGAATTAGGAGGATCAAACCTGCCTGGGCCTTGATTGAATTTTGAGCTACTTCACCATAGAGTAGGTAGAAATGGTGAAAGAAAAAAAATATAACTGAAAAGATTTTTCATTCCATTTTTTCAGAAAGAGATGTGGCTTGTAACTGGTAAATAAAGTGGTCTTCCATCCATCCATCCATCCATCCATCCATCAGACACTAATTTCGAGCCTCCTACAGCCCTGGAACTACTATGTGCAAGAGATTCAAAGATGATGGTGATCCTGTTCCTATCCTTACAGAGCCAAGAGTCTAGAGATACATAGACACATAAATTTAAAAAATAATCATGAGAGTCATGCTTGAGCTGTTATCAGCATANTACATAAGGAGAGAAGGGACATACAATCAGGGACAGGCTGCAGGGAAAGAAAGTCTAGGTCCACCNTGTGTCAGGTCAGGCTTCCTAGGGGACAGGAGATGACCCTGAGCCAAATCTGAGAAAAGTTTCAAGTCATGAAAGCAAAGGTACTGTGGAGGAGAGGGGAAAGGCTTAGGAGAAGAGAAGAGAAGAGAAGGACATAGGTGAAGACACACAGAGGTGAGTCAACAAACACAGAGGCATAGAGACATTCCAGCAGGGTTCTTTGAACATGGAGGGGGTGGGGAGGNAGGAGAGGAAGAGGTACTTGCTGAGCCCACAGAGGAGGGAAGGGCTGATGACATTGTTGCATGCTCTATTAAGCAGATAACAGGGNTCTTATCCCATAGGAAACGCTTGGAGTGTGCTGAGCCTCTGCAGGGAGGCATAGCTGCCTTATGGAGGTCATACTCTTGGCTATAAAGAAGAGATCTGAAGGAGGGTCCNTGGCAAGGAAGTTTGTGCAAAAACTCAGTTAAGAGGGGCTGAAGACCCAGATTTACTTACAGGACATTGCAAGAGAGTAGAGTCAGTGGGCTCATGCAAGGACAGGGAGCATTTGGAGGTGGGGCAAACAGGAATCTGTGAAAGGGAACGAGAAGTCAGAGGAGTCAGGCAGCAGAATGGAAGAGGATTGGGAGTGGGTGCTGCCGGTTTGCAAGTCCAAGAGCTGTGACTGGGCATTTGCGTTGAGGGAAAGGGGTGGGGCATGCTTCCCGGTCCAGTCTATGACTTGTGGCCACACTCTGTGCATTTCATTACTGTGGGCTNCATTCCTTTGTGTTCAGAATCAGAGAAAGTAGAGCTTTATGTTGAGGCAGGGATGGGGTCTGGGTGAGGGAGCACATCCTTATTTCCTGGAATTACCTACTTCTCTCTGACCACACTTATCCCATATACTTTTAAGTTCCTGTGCCCCGTGTGCTCTGCAGGGTCTTCCCTCACCATGTCACCTTTCCATCCTTGCTGTTCTTCTGACCACCTTTCACTTCAACCAACTGTTTTGTTGGTGAGACATATTTGTTCCACACTTTCATTTATTCTCCCCTTACTAGATTTAAAATTGCCAGAGGAAGGCAGCTTGGGATGCTGGGAGGTTCTAAAGAAAGGGTAAGAGGGTCTGAGTTATAAACCTAGTTTATATATATCAGTCATGCCAGTCATTCGGAGGATGTCCCAGGGGATCTGTTGGTCTCAGTTCATAGTGTAGGACTTCCTCTAGGTGTTTCCGCCTTCATCACAGACTTGCTGAGATCAAATGATGTGGCAATGTGTGCCACATCAGCAAATCATTTCCACCTGCTTGGTACCTGGCAACTAAAACTTTATCCAGAAAGTCAACTTTGATAAATGTAAAGTAATAGACATCCAGAGGTGAAGGTAAGACTTTATAATTTTCAGATGCCTTCAGAATGTAGTAGTTAGTCCAATATAGGCCCAGAAAACACTTGCAAGGAGATGTTCTATTTTAAAAATTAAAAAGTTAGATATACTTAATTTTATTCATTACTGATTTTCTTTTACTTATTTGCCAGCTACTACAAATGGGATAACCTCTGTGTGCAGACTTAAAGTAGGGAAAGGAAGTTTAGTTGCATGTTTTCATTAAAAAAGTTAACTTGANTATTTATATTTGGGTAATGAAATAGTTCTTTATCTATAAAACCCACATTACTCACCCATGTATGTAATAATAGCTTATGAAATAATAAAAAGAACTTGAATGTTTGTAGTGTTTTATNTCACTTACACTAGAGAATTCATTAAGAAGGAATTTAATTAAAATTTATTGTATTAAAAAATGGGAATAGGGCTATTATTCAGTGGGTTGGAGCACTTGCTGGGCAAACATAAGGANCTAAGTTACAATTCCCAGCATCACTGTAAAGAGGCAGTTTGGCCACATGTACATCTAGCATTGTGAAGGGTGGGCAGCAGAGGATTGCTGAGGTGTCCTCACTGCCAGCCCAGATCCAGGTACAGAGAAGACTCTGTTCAAGGTCAGGGAGGTGGAGAGTGATAGAACAGGACAACCAAGGTCCTCCTTGGCCTCCACATGCGTGTATGGGTGTGCGTACCTGCACATGCATGTATAGTGTGTATAACACACACACACACACACACACACACACACAGACAGAGAGACAGAGATAGAGATAGAGACAGAGACAGAGATAGACACAGAGCTGTCTCTTATACACATCTAGATGTGTATAAGAGACAGCACACACACACACACAGAGACAGAGATAGAGATAGAGACAGAGAGAGATAGATACACACAGAGAGAGTGAGAGACAGAGATATAGACAGAGGTAGACACACACATACACACACACACAGAGAGAGAGAGAGAGAGAGAGAGAGAGAGAGAGAGAGAGAGAGAGAGAGAGAAGAAAATACCTGAAGTCTTGCTGGGACCCCTGCAGCATTTTTCAAGCCAGGCTCCTTGGGGATGATCCTGAAAGGGTAGGAAGCATATTTGTTCTGGGTAGAAAAATGTGCCAAATTTCCTGATTTGGGCATTTTTAAAAATTTGTACCTTTTTTGNATTTTGAAGCCAAAGGTCAGGAGGTCCAGGAAGAAAGACAGTGAGGTCTGTTGACAGCAGTGACATTAGACACAGGTGGCTGGCCAGTCCTGCCAATTTCCACCCTTCCTGTTCTGTGGAGCNCTTAGAGATGTGGGTCAGCCAGCCCCTGGCATGATAGCTTTCATCACTCAGCCACAAGCTCTTGCTGTGTGGGGACAGCCTTCCAGCCACTGAAGAGCTGATAGGGGTGTGGTTTGAACCCATGTTGCATGTGGCACTGTCACAGGGATGGAGATTTAAGCACTGCTATTTCTGAATGTCCTTGGCCNTTGGTCTATAGGATGGCAGTTGTATTTTATGAGCTCTTGGTTCTTTTATTTTTAGAGTNACAGTGACCCCAGACCTGTGCCCTCTGTTTCTCTCTGGAATAGGCTGGGACTATTATTCTGGGACTGGTTGTGCTANCATTGGAATCCAGGAAACTTAAAAAATAATTTAATTTGTTTGTGCACGTGGTGCACACACAAACACGTGTGCAAGTCTGAGATCAGTTTCTAGGAGCTGGTTCTTTCCTTGCCCTATGGGACTGGGGATCAGACTCAGCTCATGGGACCCAGGGATCAGGCTTGAGCTGTTGACCTGCGCAAAAAGCCCCATTGCCTGCTGAGCCATCNTACCAGACCCNATTAAACTCTTGAAGAAGACTTTTATGTTCTGTCCTCTGATGATACCGAATTGGAGTATTCTGGGTTCAGAAGGGGCTTTCAAAGCATAGACACCTAATGAAGCTATGTGCTGGGACAGTGGGGGAAGTGGATCAGAAGGAGGCTCAGTGTGGAGTCTGTCTCTTATACACATCTAGATGTGTATAAGAGACAGCCTCACCCCTCCCCTCCCCTCCCCTCCTCTCCTCTCCTCTCCTCTCCACTCTCCTCTGCCAGGGATAGCGCTAGGTGCCTTCTCTACCCCTGAGCCTCCCCTGCAGCCAATGAAACACTGGCTTTTTTTAACTGAGTAAAGGCTCAGTTCCTCTGCTTCTATTCACACTTGCCTAGGTGTGAGTGAGTCTATCAGGTCACTTCCTGGCTTGGATTTTGCTGTTGGAAAGAAGAGGGAGAGAAGGCTCCTGGAATCCCAGAGGGGTATGAGGAAAAGGGGAGGGGCCATCAGTGAGGATGAGTAGAGCAGACACCATCACATGTTTTTCCTGGACTCTGCACTTTAAGGAAAACTAGGATACCTCAGGTGATGCCTACAGAAAGAAGGGAATGGTTGGAGTTCTGCTCTCACAGAGAGAAAACCAACAGTTCATTGCTTACAATGCAGCAGAGCTTGCTGAATAAGTTCCAGGGACCCTTTGATTACATGTGTGTTTTTCTCTGTGTAAAGCAAGGTCTAATACTATTATTATTAATATTGCTAATAATATAATATATAATCATAGTATTATAATAATATAATGCTAATACTTTTTCATGTATTTCCTCTAAAACAATAAAGCATTTCATAGCTTACTCCCTTGCTCAGCTCTTCCACCACCATATGAAAGAAGCACAAAGAATTCCCACAAAGTTAAGCTGAGAGGATTAATTAATTAATACANAATATAACATTTTATCTCTTAAAGGTATGTTCTGTAGACCCTGGGGAAATAAATATTATTGTGAATCCTTTATATTCCCCAATTAAAACCAATTTGACTCCTATGAAAACAAAAAAATGGNAAACTTAGAATCACTAGAAAAAAAATAAGATAAGGGCTTGATGGTGTAAAACCTTTAAATGGAATAAACTTTGTTGACAAGACTGCTTCAGTGAGGGGATGAGGAATTCTGTTTGTCAACAAGGGAAGAAAAATTAAGTTAAGCAGTGTTTATATTCAGTGTCAAATAAGTTCAATTACAAACAAGCCTTAGCTAAAGGAAAGGCCTTTAGAAGAGAGGAGAAAGGAGAGAAGAGAAGAGAAGAGAAGAGGAGAGGAGAGAAGAGAAGAGAAGAGAAGAGAAGAGAAGAGAAGAGAAGAGAAGAGAAGAGAAGAGAAGAGAAGAGAAGAGAGATAAATTGTGGAAATTGGATGCAGTGTTTCTAGAGGCCAAGAAGTCTCANTGATTCTNCGTAGCTAGAGACCAGGACTGAAGATGCTGCTAAGTGTGCATTCAAAGACTTGAGGACCAGGGGAGCAGATGGTGGAAGCTGCCAGGCTAAGGCTGAAATCCTGAGAACCAGGAATGCATGTTTATGTGTGGACTTAGATAGNTGTGTTAGCTCAGGAGAAAACCCAGCCTGCCTATTCTGTGCAGGTGCCACACAGAATGGAGAAGGCTTAGCCACACTGATGAGCAAGACCTTTGTTACTGAACTTACAAATTCAAATACCAGTCTCTTTTAGTAACACTCACTGAGATGCTTCCAGAAACAATATTTTACAAGCCATTTGGAAATCCCTTGGCCGAGTCAGATTGACACATAGAAATTAATCTTGACAACTACAGAGCTTACATGGTTTTAAAAAGTATGTTATAAATATGTTACTTGTTATTCCCAAGCCTTCATGTGAATATTATACTTTTAGAATCCCAGACCTTGATACCTGGTGTGTGTGCATGCGTGCATGCATGCGTGTGTGCATGCGTGTGAGCATGTGTGTGTGCGTGTGTGTGTGTGTGTGTGTGTGTGTGTGTGTGTGAGTATGAGTTCAGAAGCCAGAGGTCAGCCTTGTCTTAGCTGCATTTAGTATAGAAGTCTGGGAAAATGCTTGTACTCTTCTCAAATTAGCTTTACTGAACTCGGTGAGTGTTATATTTGTGGATAGGACATTTGTTCATCCACATCCACCTAGGACTGATTCATTTTACCTTAGAAAGCCAAGGTTATATAAGGAATTTAGGGACCTATCGGTCATCATCTAACATGTCCAGGGCTACCAAGTCCTCTGTCATTAGCACAAGCAGTCTAGCTGAGAGAGAGAGAGAGAGAGAGAGAGAGAGAGAGAGAGAGAGAGAGAGAGAGAGAGAGAGAGNGAGGTATATGTTTTAGAGAGAAAGATTCCTTGTAGAAGTTGTAGGTCCTTAGAACTCAGTGTCACATATTCTTAAGTTTTGAATGATAGTTATCCAGATTATTAAACTGTACAAGTGGCCATCGCTATAAATGATGACAAAGGATACAGTTTAGCAATCCAAATCTATCAAGATACACCTTATTTGCCCTGGGCTGCTGAAGATGCACTGATATACACTGATATATTTGCTCAGACTTGATATTGAACCTGCCCAAGGTCAGCATCTCCTTCAAGTCCTGCTTACCATTGCTTTCTTTTCCTCTTTTTAACTTTGTGGGCCTAAGGCATATAACCAGTGTTTACAGAGTTCTCTCCACATTGAACTAATTGAAGGTCTGCTGTAAAACCCTATCTCTTACTGAATATTATTGATTCATTCACTCAGTCATTCAGTTCCTCCATGAATAATGTTGGCAGTATTCTAGGCGTTAGTCTGGGGTCAGACCACAAGTACTGTTTGGACTCTTGTGATAAAATAGAAGAGTCCCATTAACTTGGCTCACCCTCTGATACAGAAGATGGACATGGATTATATAATGACAACTAATGAAGTGCTTGGTTACAGTAGGTGAAGTGCTGGAAGGTTTGAACCGGATACCATGGGGATGTGTTTCAGAGACTTGCAGAGCAAGTGAGGTAGGCATTTTTGAGGCAGCCGAAGCTGAACTATGGGAGTGTGTGTCTATCAAGATATGGAAGATAATTTTATTGTGGTTAAAGATGTGCCTGGTCCCATAACTGCCTCTTACTGTGCTCTAATGACAGCTCACCTGCTCTCATGTAGCTATTCATGTGTCTTAATACTTTTTCAGGCCCATGAGTCAGTAAAACATGAATGAAGCAAAGGGGCCTTTAGTAAAGAGAGAACAGTAGAGACTTCTTTCAATCTTGAATCTTGACTATCTGTAGATTTTAATTTTACTTTCAGCATTTGGGTGTTTTGCCTGCATGTACATCTGTGCACCACTTGCATGCCTGGAGCCCATGGATGCCAGAAGAGGGAGTAGGAACTTCCTGGATCTGGAGGTACAGACAGGTGTGAGCCACCACATGGCTGCTGGGAATTGAACCCAGATCCTCTGGAAGAACACCTAGTGCATCTTAACCACTAAGCCATCTCTATAGCCTTTGTCTATAGACTTTTATCTACACTTCTTGACCTAATTTCAGGAGAGTCATTGAGCTTACTCAAGAGCCTTTGTTTCTACCCAAGTACTGACAGGAAAGGTCAGACTTCTACCAGCAGAGTGAGAGAGAAAAGCAAGTCAATATGGGTCTAACTAAACTAGCTTCTCATTAATAGCCCAGGTCACAAATTCTTCCTTCCCCACTTAGGCCTTGGGATCTCCTCTGTCTGCTTGTGTGTGCCTTCAGGTTCCTTTCTGACTACCTTTCAATGGCCCCTGTCTTGCTCACCCATCTGCAGCTCTGCTACAGGGCTAGGTAGAAGTCTCTCAGTATTCCAATTGGATCTGTGTTCTTTCATTTTGTTCAAACAAGGAGGCCATGTGCTTTAAGTTACCCAGAGAATACATTCTTGTAAGCGTTCCACAAAGTTGTTTCCCTTTTACCACAGCCCAAGAACCCGTCACACCTCTAGAAAAGCAGAGAATAAGGAAGCCATCTAAACCAACCAGTATGCCTCCAATACATGCTTTTTGCTTGGGTATGTGGACTCTCTTGGCTACAGAAGCTGGACCCAGGTGCAGGAGCATCATGTCCCTGGGAGCAATGCAGCTAGTCTGGGGGAGGGGGCCCACATTACTCCCTGCTACACATAACTTTGAAGTTTCCAAAGCTATGTGTAGGAACTGCTGTCAGAAATCACGGTATCTGATAATGGGATCTGGGCCTGGAACGCCCACATGCTGCTTTGAAATTTTTCCTCCATCTGTTCATTTCTGTAGAGCTTATTTATTTATTTATTTATTTAGGACAAGAGTAGTGTGGCCTCCTAATGTGTTCAACCAAGCAATTAAGATCGCAGCTCTGGGGAGAAAGTAAACCGTGTGCTGGGGGTCTCCTCATGTGTGTCTCCTTGCAGGCACTCCTCTGCTGTCTTTAGGGAAGAGCGTTCTGGTAGAAGTGGACTCAAAGTGTTAGCGATACTGCATAGACTGAAAGTGATGACCGTGGCTTGTCACCCAAATGTGAACAATGAGAACAAAAGATTTAAAGGACTCACTTGTGCATTGACTGAACTTTTACCTGGTGCAGGGAGGGACTGTTGCCTTCATTTGTCTTTGGGGGGAAATCTCATATAAATACTGGCATTAGAAAATGTTGCCTCATACCTTTTTTCTATCACTTTCAGTTGGCTCTGGGTTCACTAACACCTAAGAAGTTGTCACACAGTATTGATTTTCCTTTTCCTTCATGACAGGTGGAGTTTTGACCCTAACCCCACCTTGTAGGTCTTTTTACATGCTGCTGTTGACAAGAGGCTGCAACCCTCTGAGTCTAGAACCTTTCTCTTGCCTGGCTTTTACTCTGCAGAGCTCCTACCACTCTGACCTTCTTTTTAAAAACTGAAAAGCATTGTAGATACTTCATAATTATAAGGCACTTCTTGGGTATTTATCTTTCAACAGATATTTCCTACATGTGCCGATAGAAACCTGATGCATTGGTAACAGAGATGAAAAGAGAGCAAAGGGTTTTGCAATAAAGAAGTTTACAGTCCGATAGGAGAACTCATATTGTTCAAGTAAACTCCTATGTGTGCAGTTTCCAGGTGTATTAGTATTCTAGTGAAAAATGTGGTGAAATCTCAAAACTGGAGACCCTGGCTGGGGTGGGTGCTTCCTNCAGGAGGCAACTTTCACATCAAAGGCATTATTTTGTCCTTATCTTTAGCTTTTATTTTAATTAAGGGCATAATAGGGAGTCAATAATAACTTGAAGCTTTTAAAAACGAACTCACCTGAGTGTGGAGCTCCAGCCCTCATTACTTATAATATTTTGTTCATTCAAGTGCTTACTTCTGAATGCTGTGGATTGAATCCTGGGATGACCACACCCTAGGCCAGTTCTCTTCCGATAAGCTGCCTCCCACCTCTCTCTCTCTTGAGATCACATCTGGCCAAGCTTCTCAGCTTGTCCTTGAACTCACTCTGTAGCTCAGGTCCTCCTGCTTCAGTCCCCTGAGCAGTCAGGATTACAGGCCAACATCATCCAGGAAAGGAAAAACCACCCAGATGTCGGTTGCCTCTTCATATATTGTGTTTCTATTGTGAGTAACTCATTTGCACAGTGCTTAGCTTCAGCCCATTCTACCGAGATGATGACATTATGGGGTGGGGCATGAAAGGTTTAGGATAGACAAAGGGTAAAGACTTTGCTGACATTAAAGCTCTGAGCTGACAGAGGAGGGAACCTTTTGGATAGTTCAAGGTGACCAATGAAAATAAGGAGCTGGTGCAGAGGAAGGATACTGTGATGGGACCTGGCTTGGGCTCTGCCAAGAAAAGCTGTGAAATCCACTCCCTGGAAATGTCAGGCTTAATGGAGTTGTCTTCCAAAGACTCGATGAAGAGAAAAGTCTTGGATAGGAACTGAGCTTGGAATGGGCCCAAGAATCTGGTTTCCATCAAGTCTCCAGGAATTGTGAATGCTGCTGGTCCTGCTAGCAGGTCCTAGGACCTGTCTCCTGCTTTCTCTTGCCTTGGTCTCTCTCTGCCTCCCTCAAATTTTTCCTGTATTTTTACTCACACTTCTTATTGCTTTTTCTATTTTCTGTAATTGTCCCTGACCCCAGCTTCCACCTCAGGTCATGCTTTGGTTAGTTCCGTCATGAATGAGACAAGGACAACACCTGGCTTGGTTTCACTCATCTTAGCATCTGTCCACAGCACTGCACGAGCAAGTAGGGCTCTCCAATATCTAGAAAAGGTTGCCCTTCTCCTCATGTGTTTCATAGTCTCTGCTGTGACCGAGTTCCATGTCCCTTCCATTGTTGTAATGGTTTGCATTCTCACAAGCAGCTTTAGCCTAACTTCCAGCCTATGAAACAAAATTGTACTAAGCTTCCATAGTTGCCCTTCTGGAGTAAAGTTCTGTTATAACTTCAGTAAAAAGAAATTGAAACTATTTGAAAATGAGCTTGCAAAACTCATCGAAGGGGGCTTATGCATTATGCTTTGGTTTCTGTAGCTGAATTGCAGTACTCATAATGGCTCAGGATGGTGCTATTTTGTACATTTACATGTACATTTACAGTTTAAAATTTTCCAGTGGTCCAAATTTTTAAAAGTCAAAAGCATTGGGGAAAATATTGTCAATAACATACTATTGACTCAATAGGTCATCAACATAAAAGTTACTAAAAAATGTGCATTTGCTGTAGCAGGTTTATCAGAGGCAGCATGCTCTGATATTGATCAATATGATGATATTGATGATGTGCCTGAGCACATTTCAAATGCTCAATAGCCACATGTTGTTAGTGGCTTTTGAATTACACAACATGANTATAGCATGGTTCTCTATTTTCCCTTTGACTACTGGGCTTAAATAAAGTTATAAAGTTAACATGGTCTTTCAATTTTGCTCAGAATTCCATGTTTTTATAGATATGCAAACTGAGTCAAGGAAAGAAGAGGGGATGCCCAGAACCCACGGGGTCTTTTGCATTCACATCTCCTGTACCCCAGCCAGAGCTCTTGCAGACCCAGACTGCCTCCCCACAAGCCCCCACCCCCACCCCGGGCACAGGAGGGCTGGGGAGGGCGGCAGTATGACTCACAGGATACACTGTCTAGACAAGGATCAGGGCAATCTTTGCCAAGGCTGCATCCTGGGCTTTGCCTCTGATTTGAGATAGGATCCATCTCAAGTTCTTCCTCTGACAANTGAACTCATTCACTTGTTCTTTGATTCATCCAGCCAGTCATTCACGGATTTGACAATCTGCTACCTACTAGCCAGAGGGCATGCAAATACTCCAGAGAAACAGTCCACAGAGAGACAGACAGTCATGATAGTAGTCATAACAGCATGACAAAACTGAGTGTTAAAAGATTGCATGAGAGTGTGTTCTGGTTTCAAGCAGTTCTGAGAC
>LZPO01008144.1:1673-15618 GCA_001675575.1 Neotoma lepida | reverse complement strand
CCAGCAAACACTGCCTGACGTGCATCAGCTCAGATTAGAGGATGCTGTGTGTTATGAGCCATGTTTGCACTGTCCATGCAAGGGATTCTGCTCTTCTAGAAAAATAATGTCTATCATTCTTTAGTATGGATCAAATTCATATCTTTCTATTGTATTGTGTTAGAATGTTTGATTTTAAAAATCTCTGTGAGAGTTGCTCATTTAAGTTTCATAAAAATCGTAAATTTTGGCTTGGGGTTAAGAGAGAATTTCTACTCACTCCCAAAAGGGCCCTAAATTTCTGCCATTTTGCACTATGTGTTTGTATGAAGTGGTGTTCTCAGCATTNACAGTTGTAAAATCAAAATATCAGTCAACTCTGAAAGACACAGAAGATGTTCTATGTCCAGCAGTATCAAATATTCATTCAATATTTAATTCTTCTATGACAATAAAGAAGAAAATCCATCTCATTACTATGCAATTTGCTTTTGTGTTTAATAAGTGATAAAACTGTATATAGACCAAAAAACTGTTTTAATGTTGTTATGATATATTATCAGTAAATAATTTGATTTGTGTTCCTATTTTATATACTTATTTTCCTAAGGTTGTGTAAAAATTCTTGAGCAAAGGAGGTCATGAGTGGAAAAGTTTGAAGAAGCTCTGTCTTACATCAATGTCACCCAAACACATGTGTTACACATGTGTAATGATATTTTAATGACTGCAAAGTCACTAGGTGACAGGAATTTTTCAGCTCCACATTNTCCATGCTAACGCAGAACATCATAGCAGGGAGGACATGGTGAACCAAAGCTGTTCACCTCATGATGCCCAGGGACAAGAGAGGGAGGAGAGAGAAAAACGAGGGAAGAGAGGAAAAGAGACACAGAGAGAAATAAGGGAAGGGGCAAGATTTGGTTCTCACTGGCACACTCCGAAGGGCCTCCTCCTTTCAGCCAAGTCCCACCTCCTATGTTTCCACCATCTGCCATAATCACCAGATTATGAACTCATGGACCAGCCTGTCTATGAGGTCAGACCCAGTCACATTCCCAAAGCCCAAACTCTGAACACGGATGCACTGTAGACCAAAGATGCATTTCAGATGCATTTCAGATCCAAGTCATAATGTGGGGAGGGGATCTCATGTAACTTTTATAGATATTTCTATTGTATGTGCACAATAATCTATAGAAAATAAATGAGCCTTTACAAGGATCGCTGTTGGAAGACTATGATGATATACTAGAAGATTTAAAGCACTCAGCCCCACAGCTACTAAGATAATAAACCAGTAAAGAGAAACTGTTGGTCAAGAGATACAACAGCAAAAATCAATCTGATACTTGGTTACA
The DNA here is from genome assembly GCA_001675575.1 of Neotoma lepida. Lineage (NCBI taxonomy): Eukaryota > Metazoa > Chordata > Mammalia > Rodentia > Cricetidae > Neotoma > Neotoma lepida. The sequence goes on along the minus strand of LZPO01008144.1, from coordinate 14,278 downwards.
TTTATTAGGCAGCTAAAAATGTAACAAACACTTCCAATTTACAACAGCCACAAAATTGAATTACATGTTAATTAAACTTGTGTGGAGGCATATAATACATATCCAAAAATTCCACCATTTTTTTATGTGGAAAAACACTTGGATATATATAGAAATATGTTTTACTCTGGGACAGGAAGATAAAATGAGAAAGGCAATTGTTTGTGGCTTAATAGGTAGTTTTAATATCATCAGTTAAAATACCTATGGTGGCATTGGCATTTATCAAATTTACAATATTTAATTCTACAACATACTTGGAAAGATAGATAAGAATATTTGAGGGCTAATGAAAATAATGGTAATTATTCCACAAAATTGAGTTTTTATAACAATAATTGAACCAGTGTAACACTGCATTAGGAGAAACATTGACCATTGAAATAAAATAGGCAATGAATTACTTATTTTAAGTATATAGGAAAAGATATATATAGCAAATAAAAACAATACAATTATAAAGAATGTAATTATTTTCTGCATGCTGCTGGTAATAAATTTATTTTGTTATGATAAAAGGAAAATTCACCTGAATGAAGTATAATAAAAATTAAATTAAAAATTAAACCATAAACACAGAGGTAGTGTGGTTCTTTAACTGGATAAGGAGCTGGCTGAGATTATTTAAGTTATAAATAAAAGGTAGACCAAGATGGTGTGTTGGATAATCCCAGTTGTCTAGGTGACAGGATTTAGAATCACCTAGGAGACACACCTCTGGGCATGCCTCTGAGAGTGTTTCCAGAGGTTTAACTGAAGAGGAAAACCCACTCTAATGTGGGTGGCATCTTCTCATGGGCCAGTGTCCTGGATTGAATATAAAGGAAAAAGTGAGGTGAGCACAAACATCCCTCTCTCCCGACCTCCTAACTGAGGAAGCAATGTGGCTGGCTTTCTCCCAGTCCTGCTGCCACTGACAGGACTAGTCGTGTACCGTCACATCGGTCCTGCTGTGATGGACCGTATCCCCCTGTACAGATCCTTTTTCCTCTTTTCATTGTAATTAATTTTCTGGATATACTATANAATATGCCTTGGGCACTTCTGACTTACAGCCATTTCTTGAATAAAACCTTCCCTAAGTTGCTTTTATGACATTTTGTCATAGTANTGAGTAAAGGAACTAAGGCAGATTTTCAAATACTTTTGAAATATCTATGCAATTGTTATAAAGATACAATGGTAGCAAATAAATAAATCGCTGTAGGCGGAGTTTTCCTGTCCCAGCNGCCACTTCCAAATTACCACACAGAGTTTTAATATTACTTATAAATGCTCGGCCGATAGCTCAGGCTTGTTACTAGCTAACTCTTACATTTAAATTAACCCATGTTTTTATTTATGCTTTGCCATGTGGCCTGGTACCTTTTCTCAGTATGGTGTGTGCATCTTGCTCTCTGCATCTGCTGGCAACTCTCTGGCTCTGCCCCCCTTCTTCCCAACATTCTGTTTGGCTTTCTCACCTAACTTCCAGCCTGCTTACCAGCCTGTCAGCTTTTCATTAACCAATGAGAGTAATACATAGTCACAGTGTACAGAAGGATTATTCTACANCAAAACACCCTTTTTAAAAAAAGTAATTGCAGGAAGCACAAGCATCATATTGACAGCATTACTAAGTGTTTCTTAGGATCTATGGTAGTTTTCAAATCTATTAATATAGTGGAAGGAGATTTATTGTAAAAATGACATAAAGAGTTCATAAAAGCTCTAAAATTACCAAGTTTCTAACAGACAAATATGCATTCATGCATATAAGTTATACAAAAAAAGAAAACCTAGCATCATTTATAAAAAAAAATGCATGGAAATTAAATTGATTTCTGCTGTAAATAGCAGATGTATAAACAAGCCCCAACCCAGGAGAAGATGACACAATTTTCAGAACAGGTGCATCATGGGAAGAAATGACACTATGAGACACTATGGGAAAATATTTTAGGTACCATTAAAATGTTCTAGCTTCATTCTGGGTAACTGGAAAGGAAAGGAAAGGAAGTCAGGACAAGGTATAGTCCTCACATCACAGTCACTCCCAAGAGCCTCCTCCTTTAGCTAGGTGCCACCTCCTAAGTGTCCATCACCCCAACAGCCCATCAGATTATGAACTCCTGGGCCAGCCTATTGATGCAGTCAGACCCAGTCAGACTCAAAGCCCAAACTGTGAACACTGGTGTAAAATTCATATTTTAATATAAAAATATATTAGAAGGAAATACATGCAATCTATAAAAAGACACATTATTTATAAGTACCTGAAATAGAAAATTACTAAAAACCATATAAATATTCAGCCATTGGAAAATTCTCAATTAGTGTGTAGTTTAACAAAATGTGATGTGTGTGTGAGATCCATGTTTTCTATAAATCTGAAATAGGAAACTGTAACATATTATTACATAGGGATTTTGAGGAAAGATTGAAGAACCCAAAATTTTCATCATGATCCATATATAGAAAAATGTCTACCTAGAGTTAAAGATAGATNATGTCATTAAAAGCAGTTGGGTCTAAGTGGAGGAATCAGAATGTAACTGGTATAAAATTTCTAGAGATAACGTTAAAAAATTAATGTAGAGCCTGGGAAGATGGCTCACTTGTTAAAATGCTTGCTGTGCAACCATGAAGACTCCTCTGGAGGAGGCTTGGGGTGTGAGCTCAGCCTGTCTGTAGCAAGAAAGTGCCAGGCTTTGAGCCAGGACCTCTGAGACAGTAGTAGAGTGTCTAGGGAGACCTGGCCAAACTCAGGCCTTGTACAGGACAGCTGGGTCTTCCATGATCAGCCTCTCTTGGGCCTCCAGGGCTCTGGGTATGTAAGGAGGGTTCTGGGCTACATCTTGGTGGTTGCTTCTGCATCTACACTGGAACTCTACATTCCNGCCAGGCAGCAACTCTCAGCCAATAGTCTGACACAGTAAAGTTGGCAGGAGGGCTTGGGCCATCATTCTGGGCTGTGGTTACCCTTCTGAAATGTCCCCCATAGCTTTTTTTAAGGCTTAGNCCTCAGCCTGTGGTGCTGTGTTGGAGGCTTTAAGAGATGAGCTATGGGGGGCATTTCAGAATTATGCAGAACTAAGCAGAAGAGATGGTACAGAAACTTGCAGAGGACTCTACCAAGATCCAGTCTTTGAAGTCTGGTCCCTCCACGTTCCTCCTTATCAGATGAGAATACCTTGACTGACAGCCCTCCACATTTGTGTTCCCTTGCCTATCATGGGGATGGGCACCCCTCTTCCTTAGGAAAAATAACCCTTCTCTTTGGAGTTTCTTCCTCTTGGCTTCCTCTGGGGCTTACAGATCTTTTAAAAATCACATAACCATGGGGCTCTTCTTATTCCAACAGCCAGGGCAGTGATGGCACCTCTTCCTGTCTCTANGGCCCCCTAAGCAAAGGCTTATTCCTTATTCACACAATTAACTACTTCTAAAATTAAAACCTCAAAATGTAGTTATTTTCGTTACTGATTATGTGTTTTCCAAATTTAAAAATGAATATCATTATTGTTTTTTGCATGTGTCTATATACATGTTCATATGTATATGAGTATTCCTCTGTGTGTGTGTGTGTGTGTGTGTGAGAGAGAGAGAGAGAGAGAGAGAGAGAGAGAGAGCACATTGCAGAGTGGAGGCCAGAGAGTCACCAGCAGGTGTCTTCTTCAGTTACTCTCCACTTTATTTACTGAGACAGGATCTTGCTATTAAACCCAGAACTTGACAATTTGGTTAGTGTAGCTAGCCAGCTTGCCCCAAAGATGCTCTGTCTCCACCTCCTGAACACCAGGACTGTAGGAAGGCTGCCAAACCCATCTGATATTTACACGGGTTCTGGGGTGTCTGAACTCGAGTCCATGCTTGGAGAGCAAGCACTTTTGCTGCAGAGCTGTCTCCCTGGCCCTTCCCTTGTGTTCTCATCTATATATGATGTTTAATGATTACAACTGTAATACACATTGGGCTAAATGTCTATGTTCCAAGGTACAGCTTGAAGTCCAGGCCTTTGTTTATGGATTCCTACTTTCCCAGTTGTTAGATTGGCCTTTCTCCATTGCATCTCTTTGGCATAAAATGAACCTATTTCTTCTGCGTGGATCTCTGTCTGTTTGTCCCAGGCCATATTTGTTGAGTTGTTTGTCTGTCTCCACAGTAATCACCTTGTTGATTACTGCAAGTCTGTAATAACTCTTGAAATTAAATATCATTCTCCAATCTTTCTTTTCCCATTGTTTTGACTATTCAATGTCCCTTTCTGTTCTGGGTGCACTTAGAATCCACTTGGCAGTGTTTGCAAACAGCCAGGTGAGAGGCTGATTGGGGTTCTGTCAATTCCAGAGATCAGTTTGGTNAATATTGACCTCTGATTCATAGTGAGTTTTAGTCTCTAAGTGTTCATTCAAGTCTTTATTTTCACTGGGAAGGTGTTTTATCAGAGCTCAGAATCCTTTTGCTTCAACGATCTCTAAGAATGAATGTAAAATTAGCCCTGCTTCTTCCTAAGTAGAATTCACCACCGAAGCCATGGAGACTGGAGATTTTTTTTTTTAAATCTTCTCTGCCTTTGGTTAACTACATTTGNCTGAAAAAGTAGTCTGTTTTCGTTCTTGAATGCATTTTGTANGCACAGAATCACACATTGATAGCTTTTATTTAGTTTTGTGGAGATTATTTCTCAGTGTTCTTCNTGCTTTGTTTTCAACAAGAAATCTATAGAAGTGTGCTTGTCTTCCTCATCCATGTTCCTCTGTGTGTAGCATGTTTGTGCCTCGGTGGCTGCTATCACTGATGTTGATAAGTTTTATTATGATGTACCTTAGTGTAATTTTCTTCATGCTTTTTATGCCTAGATTTTGTTTAGCATACATGTAATTTGGAGACATTTTAGGGCCTTGTTTCGTCTATATTTTCTGTCTCCCTTTCTTCAGGTATACAAATTATGTATTGATTAGATTTTTAATTGTCTCACAAGTCACCAATCCTAATTTTGTTTAGTCTTTAAAATTTTTTGGTGTTAGGACCGAAGAGATTGNTCAGTGGTTAGGAACACTGTCTTTTCTTCCAGAGGGCTTGGGTTCAGTTCTCAGCACCCACATCTGGCTGCTCACAACTACCTGTAACTCCAGTTCTGGGGGATCTGATGTCCTCTTCTGACTCCATGAGCACCTGGACACATGTGGCATACATTCACATAAACTTACACATACACATAAATAAGTAATAAGTCTTTTTTAAAATGTGCATGTTGCTGGGTGATGGTGGTACATGTCTTTAATCCCAGCATTTAGGAGATAGAGGCTGGCAGGTTTCTGAGTTTGAGGCCAACCTGGTTTACAAAGTGAGTTCCAGGAAAGCCAGGACTACACAGAGAAATCTTGTCTCAAAAAAACAAACAAANGAAAGTACCTGTGTTTCATATCTCTGACNTGAATAGTTATGAGTGCTTTAATGCTATTTTCTGTGTTGGCAGTGGNTGAGCTTGGTTATTTTCTATTTAGGGATCAAGTGTTTCCACTTCTTTTTGTGAATCATGGTTTTTAATAAATGTGAAACATTATAAATTTTACCTTGTTAGCTTCTGTACATTTTTTTTGGTGTTTTTACAGATATTCCCTTAAAATTGTTTAAGTATGTAGCTTGGTTGTTTGGAGACGATTTGCTCCTTTGAGATCTTACTTCTCAGAAGTGTTAGGCAGATTCAAGTTAGTGATCAGTCTGTAGCTAATTACTCTTCACTGTTNAAGCAAGCNCCTTCTGAGGATTCTGCTAATGTTGTGTGATTTATGAGGCTTTCCGGGCTGGTTTCTGTGCTCACACACTGTTCTGGCCCCGTGTGAGCACTGGCCCCTGCTCTTTCTGTTCTTTCCCATAGTTCCTCCTTAGCTGTGTCAGCCCGCTCCCCCCGTTAGAACAAAACACCTGATACAGGTTACCCACAAAGTAAAAAAGAGTTACACTTTACTCATACTCAAGATTAAGCATGGTATGAAGGTGATGGCACACCACAGTGGAATCCCTGGTGTGGACAAATAATCCCATCCTGAGTTAGAGCAGAAAACATCAGAGTCCCACAATCCCTTTCAAGAGCACATCTCTAATTACCTATGGCCCTCCAAATAGTCCCCACCTTAAAAATATCTATAAAACTATTTTATGTGTATGTGTGGGGGTGCATGCANTCTATGAGCATGTGTAGAAGTCAGGAGACAACTTGTAGGAGTCAGTTCTCCCCTTCTACCATGTGCACCCTGGGCCTTGAACTCTGGTCCTCAGGCATGACAGTGGATGCCTTTAACCTGTTAAGTCATCTCCCAGGCCCCAGGCCTTACCTTTACCTACCCTGGTATCTACAGATCCTTGGAGATAGTGACCATCCAGGCATAGTACTAGCAGTGAATANTGGTTTGTTTCTTCACATATATGTGGGGATCAGCTTTCAGCTGAATGCCTGATGAGTGACGCTCTGAAGGTCTCCAAAGGGACAGCTTTGTACCTTCTTCCTCTTCAAGGCCCCGCCTTCTGAACGCTGTCATCTAGCTGCTTGGGGTGGGGGACCATTTACTCCACTTGGTTATCCCATCTCTTCTGTGGCCTTGGAACAGTCTTAATTCAAGTCTGTGGTGATGATAAAATGTATCTTATTTGCCTCTTATCTCTTGTGGATCACTGCCCACTTTATCTTGTATCCTTCGTCTTGGAAAGCTTAGCTTTGTGTGTTTTGTACAGTTTTTGTTTGTTTCATATGGGAGAATAAATCTGCCTTGTTACATTTGTCTCAACCGGAAGTAGATGTCCTTCCTTAATAAAATAAAGATATGCCCAATAAAATTATTTATTAATATGCCTCATTTTATGATCAAATAAACATTATTTTAGAGAGTTGCCATATTTCTAAATAGTATTATAATTGCTATTATCTGTTATTAGCTGAAAATAATTGCACGATGTACCAGGTTTATGAGTGCAGATTATAGATCAAGAGTGATTTGTGACTGCTCTTTGTCTTTTCACAAAGAGTTTCAGGTGGTTTCTTGACACCATGGCCTAAGTAGTAGTAAGATAGGGTAAAGAATTAAGGGGAAACTAAGGAAGTAATGATGGTAGCTATGATATTTGCTGTCATTAAAAGTAAAATTAGGTTTGGGTCAAGCAATACACCAAGGTTGTTTAGCTTCCCTATTTTCATTATTAAAATGAATGAGGGATCAGTAGGATATTAATANTTATTGAATGTCCAGTATGTGTAGTCCGAAGAAAGGTCTAATAGGTACCAACAAGATGGTTCAATGAGGAAAGTTCTTGCTGAGAAAGTCGGGCAATCACTTTAATTCCCATGGAAGGTAGAGAGTACTAACTCCACAAAGTTGTCCTCTGACCTCCATCCACATGTACATCATGGCATGTGTACCCCCCAACACACACACACACACACACACACACATCACACACACACACATCACACATCACACACACATCACACACACACATCACACACACACACTTTTTTAAGTAGAAGAAATGATAATTTGAGTCTTACGGTTGTGAAAAGACGGACTTCTATCATGTGGCTCCCTGGAATCAAACTCATCTTTTTAGGCTGGCAGCAAGCACCTTTTCCTGCTGAGCCATCTTAATGGCCCAATGGCTAATTTTTGTAATGCTTTTGATAGATGTGACATTGACCTACTTTTTTATCTGCAGATTTTTTAATTTATTAATTTTTTGTGTGTATTTGTATATATGTCTCTGTGTGTTTGTGTGTGTATATATGTGTGTGTTTGTATTTGTGTGTGTGCATATGTGCATCTGTGTGTATGTGTATCTGTGTGTGTTTGTATGTATGTGTGTGTATATGTGTATATGTGTGTGTTTGTGTGTGTATGTATATGTGTGTCTGTAATGATGGGCATGTACATGTGTAGAGGTCAGAGGACAACTTATTAGTAAGTTCCACTTTGTTGAGTCAGGGACTCTGTTGTTTTCTGCTGTTGCTCAGCCTCATTCAGATGAACTGGCCCTAGAGCTCCAGGGGGATTCTCCTGTCTCAGCCACCATAAGAGCATTGATATTGCAGCTGCACACCACCATATCTGGCTTTTTACATGGGCTCCGGATACCAAACTCAGTTGGCAGGCTTGTNTGGATAGTGCTTTTCACTGCTGAGCCATCTCTCCAGCTCTACACACATGTATACAATGTGCCTCCCACAACTTTCCCAAACAATCCTCCTCCTATTGTCATGTCTTTTTTAAAAACGAGAAAAAATCATAATGCTTGTCTTTTAGAGTATGTCTTGTTTCATTTAATACAATGATTCCTGTTCCATTCACTAAAACCAATAGTATCTCATTCTTCTTAACCCTAAAACCACTCCAGTGTGTGTGACATCTCATCTGTTGATCACTGCATTTTTTGTTTTTAGAGACAGGTTTCTCTGTATAACAATCCTGGCTATCCTGGAACTCGCTCTGTGGACCAGGCTGGCCTTGAACTCACAGAGATCCACCTGCCTCTGCGCCCTGAGTGCTGGGATTAAATGCGTGCACCACCACCGCTCAGCTGATCACTGCTTTTGTGATAAAGGTCTATTCAATATAAATTAATTCTTCATCTCCTCATTTGCTCCACAGTTGCTTAGATTTTTTTATGTCCCCATCTCCACTAATTCCGAGCCTCTGATGGCGCCCTCCACTCTCAATTTATCACTTTTTTTCACCCGCTCCCCACATTCTACTCTCCCCTAGACTAGTGTCCTTACTCCTGACTCCTTATACTTAGTATTTTGACACCTCTATCATTTCTCAACTTAATATCACTGGCCACACCTACTGCTATTCATGCTTGATGTTTTGAGCTGTGAGAATACGCAAAGATAAAGGGTAGCTATCTAGTTGTGACACTGGATTGCTCCTCTCCAGATAGGAGAGCATAGTGAGTGACTGTGTTCACAGTGCATTGTATATATGTATAAAATTGGCAAAAAGTAAATTTAAAAAGGCAAAAAGAAGTATTAATAACTTAAAGCACCTGTGAATGCCCAAACAGAGAAGTCAAGAACTATTTTATTACCCTGTGTGAAAAATTTGACATTGAAAGCAATACAATACTTATACTTTTAGTGAATTTAATTGACTTACTTCCTGCATTTTCTTGGGCCCTGGTTCTCCCTAAAACCAGTCCCTTTCTAGCTGTGGGACCCTAGCTGCTGTCAAGGTCATTTCAACTCCTCGTGCTGTTGGCTGTCCCTGCCCCATTCATGGTGCAGCCAGGCTTTGGGACTGGTTGATTATGAACACTGGGCTGAGGTAGGGGTACCTTGTGACTTCTTTCACTCCATTCCTGCCTCACCTTCCCTGCTCCCTCACCATCACAGCCCTGAGATCGTTCCTTTCAGTGAGGTCCACACAAGAGACTTGTTGCATTCCTTCATTAATTGAGGGAATCTGGGCTTTAAGCACACAATTCCTTTCCAAACTAAAGAAAACCATAAACAAAGTCCAAGAGCCAAGAGCTGCATCCATGATGGATACTCAGTCTCTCAAGCTTACCTCTCCAACCTTTCTGACAACCTGGACTTCTCCACACCTGAAGCCACCCTGCCTGTCCCTGTAGAATAAGCCTGCCCTCTGTCCACACGCACTATTTGAAGTAGCTTCAACTGTTATGCTGTCTACATTTCACAAGAGCTTGCTCCCCATAGAACTAAGCAGAACAGAAATATCAAAACGATATTCTGTTATTCCTTGGGGCTCATCCAGAAGGAATTCTTGTCTCACTACCTAATGCTACCTAAAGACTTGCTTTTAAGTCACTGGGTAGTATTTTCCATATCTTAACATCTATAAGTAATTCCTGTGCACACCTCACCTCCTCAAAGATCAAAAGTTCTTTCACAGCAGAAGGGCAAAGCAGGCACTGAACAAGGATGAACTGAACATTGAGGAGGTTATGGGTGAGGCTGGGCCAGAGGGAGGGTTCCCAAGTCAGCACCAAGATGTGTTTCTTGAGTTATTATTTCTTGATTACCCATATTAAGTTTTAGGTATATGACCCTCTCTAGCATGTCCAGAATGTCCTCACAGTTCTAGGCAAGGCTACGGTCATGCATCTTTGCTTTGCATCTTCTGATCCTGGGTGACAGGAGGTGATTCTCGCAGGGACTCCTGAGGTCAGTAACATTGAGTAAATATTCAGGGTCATCAGGTCACTATAGGAGAAATTAGAGGAGCCCTGTTTCATTCATTCAAAGAAAATGTTTTAGCAATTGCTCTATGGTGACCATAGAAACACCTTAGAGCACTGGTCCTCAACCTTCCTAATGCTGCAACCCTTTAATACGGTTCCTCATGTTGTGATGACCCCCAATCATAAAATTATTTTCATTGCTACTTCATAACTGTAATTTTGCTATGTTATGAATCATAATGTAAATATCTGATATGCAGGATATCTGATGTGTATCAGGGGTCATGGCCCACAGGTTGAGAACTACTGCCTTAGAGGCTATGGAAGACTGGGAGATGAATCTATCAGTAATGTGTTTATCTTGCAAGCATGAGGAGCTGAGTTGCACCCCCAGATCTTGCATATGCAGGTGTAAGCACTGTGGTACACACTTATAATTCCCATGCTGGGAAGGTAGGGCTAGCCAGGCCTTGAGGTTCCCCGCTATTTCCCTAACTTACTTAAGGAAAAACCAAAATCCATGAAACAAAATCCAAGGTAGACAGAGCCTAAGCAATGACATCTGAGGTTATCCTCTGACTTCCACATGCATGTGCACACACCTGCACATGTGTTTGTGAACACACACACAAGCATACACATATAAAGTATATAGGGACAACAGCTGTACTTATTCATAGGAATAAGGTTTCTAATGTACAGTGTCAGTCCCCTTGTCCCTGTATTTCACACCATCCAGTTAATTTCCAGGTATTTTAGGGGTCATTACAATAGGTGAGTGAAAGCAGGAATCAAAAAAGGACATTAAAAACTGTTGCCAGAAGTGTCAGCAATTGACACTTTTAATTGAATGAGAATTCGGGCTATGAATTTCACGGGGCTCCTGTAAAGATGCCTTGATTTGTTTCATTTGGAGGAAGATGTTAGGGGCATTGAAGACAAGATATATATGGTATGTAACAGAACCTGGTGGCAGCCTCCTGGTTTTTTTTTACATCTTCAAGGGAAAGTACCCCCAGTGATATGCTTTTCCAAGGCTAATTTGCCTTTTTGTCTTATGCAGTGTCCTTTCTTGCAAATTAGCCTCCTCTGCCCTCCCTCTCCTGCACTAGGGAGGATCCTTCAAAATTCCTAACAGGCAGCCCTATGGAGAGATGGGAGGGAAGAAAAGGGAGGGAGGGAGGAAGGGAGAGAGAGAGAGGTAGAGGGTGTCTGGCTGCGTACATGTGGTACAGGCAGGGGATCAGAACGCTCACAGAACAGACAGCATAATTCCATGTTCTCCCTAAGTCTCAGCCCTGCGGGGAGCTGTGCCTGCAGTCTACTTGGAGAGGAAAAGTAGAAGGTGGAAGGGGTCAATTCCTAAGTGAGTGGGTCCTCACTTATGAGGGCATCTGCTGATCTCCAGTGACTGCCCAGTGCCTCCTGGTCAGACTCGGCCCTCTCTCTCCTAGATACTTGCTTTAGCAGAAGAGACACACCTTTCTGCAGCAGAGAAACGCAACTGACCAGATTGCAAGCCGGTAGGTTGTGACATTCAGCATGTTTATGCAGCAGAATTTGCTGAGAGATGCAGGGAGGCGGGGTGTTGGTCGGGCTGGCTGATTTATCTGCAGTGGGGAATGTTTTATTTTAATTGTCGGTTCAAAGCAGAATTGTTGCCTAGGCTAAGGTAGCAGCTAGAATTGCTGCGTTCCAGGCTCCTGTGTTGCATTTGTGTTCTATGCGGTTTCTGCATGCAGCTTAGAGAAGCTAGGGAGAGCTCACCTTTAAATAACCTGCAGCTTGCTCGCATGTGCCTTCTGCTCCATATGTATTTTTTCCGCTCTTCCTAAGCACAGTTCCCACCCCATCTTCCCAACATCCCCCTGCCCTCCTCCCCACCCATTGGGAAACGTGGCCTAGCTTGAGCCCTAGGCTCCCTAAGTCTGTATGTCCGGCTGCTTTGCTCTAGGTGCTGGTGGATGCTCTGCAGCTGCCCTGGGCCCGGGCAGTCTGATTCAGCAGAAGCATCTGTGCATGGGAGTCGCAATCAGGGACCATGGCAGTGCAGCTGGTGCCGGACTCTGCTCTCAGCCTGCTAATGGTGAGTGTGCTGGGGAGGAGGTGGGGCCCAGCAGTGCCCAGTCCAGCCTTCCCCTGCCTCAGGGACTGTTGCTAACTGCTGCGGCTGCTGCCATGGCTGCAGACATGTAAAGCACGGCTCTGCTTCATCCAGCAGGCTCCCGTGAAAGGATTTCTTGGGTCAGAGGATTAGCGTGACTAAGCACTCTCAGGGAAAAGCAGCAGTAGATTTGCCATTTTAGAAACTTGTTGCTGAATGCTATTTTGAGAGACGTGCTTACAAACAGGTGCTAAGGGTGGCTCCAGATAGATCTCAAGACGCCTCC
>LZPO01008143.1:108462-122742 GCA_001675575.1 Neotoma lepida | reverse complement strand
AAAAAACCTTAAAACTAAAAGCATTAAATATAATAGCCTCCCTTAAATAATCCAAATATGAAATAAAATATGTCATAAAATACAAGTAACTGTAAATACAGAGAGAAATANATACTCAGCCTAGTTTTAAAATAGCATAATTTGTACTTGGTAATATTACGTGTCTCCTTTATCTGCTAACTTCACTAAGCCAGACAGTGTTTTTGATTATTTTAATTTTACATATAATNTTCCTATTGTATGTCTCATATTATGTCTAATACAAAAGACTAACAAAAATCAGACCAGGATCAAGGCAAATAATAGAATTTGATATGACCCAGGAGTTTNTTCCTTAATGGCCTTATAGCTCTTCCTCACCCCTAAAACAGAGTTCCTGCCTCCTCAGCCTCATCCACATCAGATCATAGGAAGCTCCTCTCCCAGAAACATGGGACATAAGTAATATTTAATAAGTGATACATGCCCCTCTCATATGCACAANATGTGATNCTTGGCCAACAGGGAAAACTGTGAACAAACCTTCCCAGAAATCATACACCTTGCACTAAACCATGGACAAGACTGTCTTAGTTGTTTATTGTTGTGATGAGACCATGACCAAGGCAACTCGTAAGAAAGCGTTTAACTGGGAGCTTGCTTACAGTTTCAGAGGGTTAGTTCATGATTGTCACGGCAGGAAGTAGTCAGGCATAATGCTGAAGCAGTAGCTGAGAGCTTTACATCCCCATCTGAAGGCAGCAGGCAGAGAGAGCAATACTGGNGCTAGTGAGGGCTTTTGAAACATCAAAGCCTACTCCCAGTGACATGCCTTCTCTAACAAGGCCACACCTCCTAATCCTTCCCAGACAGCTCCACTAATTGTGGACCAAGCCCTCAAACATACAAGCCTATGGGGGCCGTTCTCATCCAAAGCACACAAAACCTGACTAACTGTTTAGAATTTAGTGATTATGAGGAGGTTGAAATACTCTAGGTACAAGCTCTAATGATAATTTTTCCTAAGCTATATTTTACCCTCCTAACAGCCATTTCCCCTCCACCTCTGTGTCTAACCTAATAATCTTGTAACTATCAGAAATGTATTAACTTCACAGACCAGTAAGTTTCACCAACCAAAAGGCTAAGGGCATCCTCAGAGAGTATCTGAGATTCACAATACAGATTCCCTCACTTTGCTGCTACCCGCCTGCCTTATGTTTCCAATACATCTGAAAAGTGTCTTGATTAACGGTTCTCTTTGTTCTGTTATGATAAAATTTCATGAAATTGTTACCACATTGAAAACAAATTTGTGTTTTTAGATAATGGTCAAAAAATAGACAGGAAGGGGCGGGGCCTCCATATGTCTTCAAGGACACACCCTTATGTTCTAACTTTCTCCCACTAGGCTTCAGTTCCCACAAGTTCTACTACTTCATTGTATGTCCATGGGATGCTTACCAAACATTTAATACACAGACCCTGGAGGGATGCTCCAACTAAACCTGTGGCATTGCCCAAAAATGAGACCCTACTTCATTACAATTGCTTTGCATATTTCCTAAGGCACAAATAGACAATGGAAACCCCAAAGTTCACATGTTCTCTCTATAACTCAGGTAATTTTAACAGACAAAAATTTAACGTGGGTATACTACATATACTACAGAAGGATTATATTTGTTGCTTACATCCTTACATCTTATAGGTTCCAGGGATTAAACACAGGTCAGCAGGTTTGGCAGCAAGCATCCTTATCTGCTGAGCCATCTTGCCAGCCCNGACTTAATGAATGATTTTTAACATCCTCCAGACANCACTGGCCATTTGACTAGATTTAATACAGAAAATTTTAAAAACATAGAAAACACATTAAAATATTACAGTGTTGGGATTGTAACTTACATTAGTTTTCCTTTATCCCTTATTTCTCAAAATTTCTACAATATGCATGAGTATCACAATTATAAATGCTAAATCATGATAAAGATNCAAGGAAAGAGGCATCATCACATTTCAAAGTGAAGGATTGTTACATTAAAAAAAATCANCAAATGTGTAAGATGTATTCTTACCACTTTTCAGATATTTTGACCACTTTTCAGAGGGAAAAAAAATCACTAATAATGAAGAAGAATCCCCTAGAGACCAAGTTTGCTGAAAGTGAATGTGTAACATCAGCGTCTCTGTGCCTGCAGTTTCAGAGGCTCACTTCATAGCAGAACACATACTGTTTAGATCTGAGCACATCTGATCTTATTAATTAATTAATACAAATCCAGGCAAAATTGGGAACCTCCTAGTGTCTTCTGGAGGTCAAGACAGAAATCTTTCCAAAGAGCAAGGTGCAGGCAAGGGAATGCAGGGAGGGACNCCTGCAAAAGAAACCACTATCAGCACTAAAATTTGGTGTTCATTAGGCCACAAATAAAACTGCAAGATAAGTGCAAAATAGCCTTTGTTTCAGGAAAACTTGACAGAATTTTCAAGTGAGATAGACAACAAAACCCTGGTAACTGACCTCTGAATANCAGGCAGNTCTTTAAATCATGGTTACTACAGTAGCGTGATTTTATTTGTGCACACATCCAATCACCAAGCAACAATTTTTGCCTAGTATTGCCAGCCTGTGATGAGATTGGTGACTCCTCACAGATCTGAGGATCAAAGGCAGTGGGGATGTGCTAGTTTGCCCAGAGAACATGCCTCCCAAAGGCACATGTGTTAAGATTTAGTCCTGAGCTTGGCACTCAGTGTTCGGAGGTTATGTAGCCTCAGGAGAGGTCTGCAGGTCTCTGATCCCCGGGGCGCCCTTGAAGGCAGCAGCGGGGCCTTCGCTTCTCTCTCTTTTGCTCTTGTGTCTTGGCCTTGAGATGAGTAGTTTACTCCTGCACACGCTCCCTCCAGGATGTTCCTGTTTCTCCACAGGCCCAAAGCAACGGAAGCTGACTGCCCACAAATGGAAGCCCACAAAACCATGAACCAAAGTAACCCTTTTCTTCCTATAAAAAATAAGCGCAAGAATCTGTTGTAGGGGCACAAAGCTGACACAGGAGAACAGTCAGTACACCAAGGCATAACACGTATCGGCGATAACAGTCAGTACACCAAGGCATAACACGTATCGGCGATAACAATAAAAAATGAGTATCTGGTCTCCTAGATTCCTAGGACACAGGTCTTCAAGCCCTTGGACATCCCCAGAGTGGAAAAATTGGATTTGATATGAAGGTTGGGTGACTGGTGCCTGGACTATTTCAAAATGGAGACAATTTACCAGAAAGCTTGGGAGGATAACAGGAGCTTCTAGCCCCAACTTCCTCAGACAGCAGAGACACAGAGACTGGTGTTCATTACCAAGCCTAATACCATCAATAGCAATTCAAGTGATGAAATCTCCGTGAAAGCCCCTAATCAATAGGGTCAGAGAGTTCCTGTGTCCATGAGCACACTCACGGGCTGGCCAGTGACACATCCCAACTCACGGGAGAAGTTCCTTTGCTTGGGGTCTACCAAGGCACCACCCTCTGTCTCACTTGTGTGTTTGTTTGTGTCATGCATGACATTCTTCATAATAAGCAGGAAGTTGTGAATACAGGACTCTCCCAAGTTCAATGGGCTGCTCTNGGAAGCTATCAATTTTGAGGAGATTGGGAGAACCTCTGACTTGGAAACTGAATGGGGGAAATACGTGAGCACTCTGGATACCTGATGCTTGCAAAGGTGTCTGAAGGAGCTGTGGGATAGGAGGGATGGGACTGGGGAAGATGTTAGATAAAGGGACAGTGGATGGAGATGTTGGTCAGCAGGGACTGGGTGAACACGGAGACTCAGCAGAGACAGGGTGGTGGCATACATTAGTTGCCAGAAACTGGACAGTAGGAGGTGCTGGTTTCCAGTGACTGTGTGTGAAGTTGTTACTTATCAGGGCTTGTTGGAGAAAGATGTTGTTCACAAGGGCCTAGATAAGAGATATTAGTAGCCATGTTATGGGTCATGGAATCTTTTTGTTACCAAGGAGTGGAGGGAGTGGTTACCANGGACCAGATGAGACAAGTGGTTGGTTGCCAGGTACTGGATTATGGGAGNGATGATCTTGGTTGCCAAGGACTTGTGAGGAGTCTTATTTACCTGATAGTGGATCAGGGGAGATCTTCATTACCAGATACTGAGTGTCAGGACAGGTTGGTTATCAGTGAGTGGGTGTGAGGACATTGGTTTCTAGGTCCTGGATTAAAGCAAGATCTTGAATACTAGGATCTAGGTGAATGGTGATCTTGGATACCAAGGACTGGTTTCACAGAGTCATTGATCAAAGGATTCAGTCTGAGCTGGGATGAAAAGGTCAAGAGATTATTGGTGAGTAGTTAATAATATTGTGTCATATGCTTTCATATTGCAGGTTGTAAGTGTGCTTATCACACACCAACAATGAAAGCTGCATGAGGTAGTTCATATGTTCAGTAAATCAACTTAGCTATTCTTCCATATATAAATTTCCACCATCGCCTTGTATAAGACAAACCTGAATGTTTTGTCAATTAAAAACAAACAGAGGCTGAGGAGATGGTTCAGTCAGTACAATCCTGCCATGCACGAGTGAGGACTCAAGGACTCACCCGTGCTGAAGATGTCCACAGCAATGTCCACCTATAAGCCCAGTGTTAACAGGAAGGGAAAAGGGAGACGTGTAGATCTCTGAAGCTCATTGGCCAGCCAATATAATCAGACAGATGTGCTCTGGGTTCAGTAAGAGAGCCTGTATCAAAAAATAAGGTGGAGTGGTCCTATCAGATCAAAAATGAAACTATCAAGGAGTTACGGTTATACTCAAGAAGAGAAGCATCAATGCAAAGAATGATCAAACCATCCATCACTTCCATGACTAGCCTTTCTGAAAGGAGCCCATGTTGAGTGTGTGAACATTCCCACACACCAAAGCAGAATGGAAAAATACTTCTCGGTGCTCTGTGCTGTCTGTGATCACTAGAAAAAAAACTTCTCAGAGGCAGACCCCCTCCCCCTTGGGCTTGTCTTAATGGCTGAGCAGATATTTGCAGGAAAAACTTAAGGAAAAATGGAGAATCCAGGAAGAAAAGAACATAGTGTGGGTGATACATGAAGAAGTGCTCATGGAACAGTTCAACTACCATGCATCCATGCATCGAACAAGGGAAGGAACATGTAGAAAGGACATTAAATAGTTTAGNAGCCACTTTACATGTACAGCAAATGAATTACAGCTTCATTTTACAACCCACCACTTCCCAAAAGATGCGCAATGAAAAGGAATGCAAAGTGGTCAAGTATTCTTGCTTCATCGTTTGTTCATTTTTAAAGGCTTTTGTGTTCATAGATGTTAAGAAATGCTGCATGTAATCAGAACCCTGGAGGAAAGGTCACAGCTATTACTGTTGTATTGATAGTTTTCAATCCGATAAAGAACAAAGAGACTCAAAGAATAAAAACAGCAAAATAAGATGGAGAGTGATCAAGGGAGATGCCTGACATCAGTGCAACATGCGTGTGATAACCAACATGCACACCTGTGTAAAGGAACATGTAACATGTGCCACACGCAAAGAGTGGACCCAAAGAGACACGGAGAGAAAAGTGAGTCAAAATAAAATAGATAAGAAACACCACCAAGGAAAGGGCTCATAGTGCTGTATACAGTTTCTACAAGTAGGAAGAATTTGCCTGCTGAACGCATAAAATTACAGGTGGTGGCAATTGCAATTTGAAAATGAAGTTGTAGTTTTCCTGTTAGTTGTCACTATGACAAATTCTGATATTTTCACCCTGATTATATGACTCAGGAGGCTCGTAAGACAATTAGGGAAACTGTGTACACTCCACCCAGCCAAGGCTGTAAATTGACAGCGTATGTCAGAAGTATGCACACTGAGCTTAACAACTTGACAAATAACTTGGATGGCTCCGGGGACTTTAAAACTGATCTCAGTGCATTGAAAAAATCTTTTGTTGCTATTCCTAACATATTAGCTACACAAATACATTTTTATTATACTGTAACTTACACATTAAAATATTTAAAGGGTTTCATTTCTCCTAGGGAGTTCGGAGCCTGCAGCCCTTTTCTCTGTCTTATCAATATTTGAACACTGGGTGGCGCTGTTTGCGGAGGTTTTTAGAACATCCAGGAAATGGTGGTTATCTAGAGGAAGTGAGTCGCTGGGGGCCCCGACCCTGAGGCTGTATAGCCCAGCCCCACTTGCTGCCTGCTCAGCTTCGCAAGTGGGTGTGACAGCGGGGATGTGAAGTCTCCCGCTTCTGCTAAAATGCCTTCCGATCTCTCCAGCTCCAGTCCTCTCCACCTCCTGCCAAGTCTTCCAATCTACCCTGTGATGGAATGAGCTCTAGAAACGTAAACAGAATAAATGCTTCCTCCTTAAGTTGCATGGTATCAGGGCCTAGGAGAAAGAAAATCACAGTTACAGGTGACTACATGCTTGAACCGGTTGCTTACTAGGGATATATTGTGGACAGAGATTTTGGTTAACTCAGACTACATTATGGGAGATGATACTGTCCAGGAACTAGATGGATGGAGATGTTAGTTACCAGGGACAAGGCTGAGGGACTGGGCGGGTGGGTTCTGTTGGTTACTAGAACAGGGCAGGAGAGACTTTATGTATCAAGGACTTGGTAGAGGGAGATATTGGTCAACAAAGCAGTGGTATGGGGATGATCTGGACACCAGAGTCTTTAGAAGAAGATGTTGGTCATGACTNTAGTTGGAGCTCTGATGGAAAGGTATCCTGGCAGCTCTGCTCCAGTCAGGGAAGGATTACAGCTCTGCTCATGTCCCCCAGAGTGTAACAACTCTGCTCCACCAGGGGCAAGTTCCCCACCGTGTGGTTGATACATTGTACACCTAATAAAGCTTCCCTGGGGTCAGAGAACAGAACTAGATAGACATAGAGGCCAGAAAATGGTGGCACACATGCCTTTAATCCTAGCATTCCGGAGACAGAGATCCATCCAGATCTCTGTGAGTTCAAGGCCACACTGGAAACAGCAGNTATGGTGACACCTGCCTCTAATCCCAGGAAGTGATGGCAGGAAGCAGAAAGGTATATAAGGCGTGA
This sequence comes from Neotoma lepida, assembly GCA_001675575.1. Classification (NCBI taxonomy): domain Eukaryota; kingdom Metazoa; phylum Chordata; class Mammalia; order Rodentia; family Cricetidae; genus Neotoma; species Neotoma lepida. The sequence continues at coordinate 115,648 of LZPO01008143.1, read as the reverse complement.
GGACCAGGAACTAGAGGCATTTTAGGCTTTTAAGCTTTTAGGCTTTGAGCAACAGTTCAGCTGAGATTCATTCGGATGAAGACTGAGAAGCCTGCAGTCTGAGGAAACAAGAGTAGCTGAGGGGTTGGCAAGGTGAGATTAGCTATGGCTTGTTCTGTCTCTGATCTTCCAGCATTCATCCCACTATCTGGCTCTGAGTGTTTTATTTACAAGACTGTCTAAGATTCGTGTTACACCAGCAAAAGTGTTACAGTTCTGCTCTGCTGAAAGTTGTTACAGCTCGGCTCCACTCAAGAGATTTATTGGAAAGGAAAAATCCAGGAGGGTGGCTGCCTGTGCCAGGGTGAGAAGCAGCAGCACACTGGACAGAAACAGAGCAACAGAGCTTATATAGGGTTTCTTCCAGGAGGGAGGTGTCTTGGNTGNCTTGGGATTGGTATTTTTGTGGCCTGATTCTGGGGCAGGCTCAGGGATTGGTGGGATTTCATGCTCGAGGACCTCAGTGGTTGGTGAGATTCTGTGGCCTGACTCTGGGGAAAGCTCAGGAATTGGTAGGATTTCAAGTCCTTGGCCCTGGTCTTGGGGGTCAAGTTAGGGGTAAAGTGTTTTTCCTTGGCCCCTTTTACCCTACACTAACAAGTTGATTGGGAAATCTTTGTGACGGAGAGTTAGTTAGGAGGGTGACACAGGTAATCAGTGAGAAAAAGATCATAAGGGGGTGGTAAGAGGAGAAAGAAATTGGTCACCTAGAAGAGTATGGAGGCATGTGACAGTCATCAGGAACTGGGTGGGTGATCTTGGTTACCAGGGCCTGAATGTGGGGAGATTGGTTTCCAAGGACTTGATAGCAGCAGGCATGTTGGTTACCAGGGTGTGAAGAGATGTTTACCATGGATTGGTTTGGTGAACATATAAATAGACAGGGGCTGTCTGTTGGGAGATGTTTGGCTACAAGCAACAGCTTGGAGGCATATAGTGGTTACCGGGGACTTAGTGTGTGCAGATGTTACCAGGGATCTGGTATACATGATGCTGGTTACTATTCAGTTGGAGCATCTGGCTTGCCCCTACATAGTCCCTCCCCTGAAGTTGCCAGCCTCCCAAGTCCTCACCTAAGTGCTCAGCTTTTGAACATACTTAGACACAAACCAAGCTTATGGTGGGCATGTCATCACCCCTTGCCTACAACCTATAAAATTTTCCTGCTCTTGCTCAGGGGCGCAACTTCTCTGGCCTCTTTCTCCAAGTGGGAAACTTATTATTTGGGCCAGGAAACATATCAGTTACTAAGGACAAGGTGGTGGGAAATGTTGGTTACCAGGTGCTCTAGTTTGCTTTCTGCTGCTGTGATAAAACACTGCCCGAAAGGTTCACTTTAGCTTATAAATTGTAGCCCATCATCAAGGGAAACAAGGCACAAACCTAGAGACAGGAACTAAAGCAGACACCACAGAGGAACACTACTTACTGGTTTTCCACCTCTGGCTTGCTCAGCTGGCTTTTTATGCAGTCCAGGCCCACCTGCCTAAGGATTAACACACACAGTGTGAGCTGGGCCCTCCTACATCAGTTAGCAATCAAGAAAATACCTCTTAGCCAGGTCTAAGGACCTAAGACACACAGTGGGACCTGGGCCCTCCTACATCAATTAGCAATCAAGAAAACGCCTCTTAGTCAGGTAATGGTGGCTCACACCTTTAATGCCAGCACTCCAAAGGCAGAGGCAGGCAGATCTCTGAATTTGAGGACAAACTGGTCTACAGAGCAAGTTCCAGGACAGCCAAGACTACACAGAGAAACCCTGTCTCAAAAAGAGGAGGAACGAGAGGAGAAGGAGGAAGAAAAAGAAGAAAAGAAGAGGAAGAAGAAAGGGAGGAGGAAAAGAGAGAGAGAAGGAAGGAGGAGAGAGGGTTCCAGATATGCACTCAGGGCAGTCTGGTGTAGGCAGTTCTTCAATTGAAGTTTTCTCTTTTCAGATGTGTCAAACTTGTGTCAAGTTGACCAAACCTAACCAGTATGCTAGTGATGGGATAAAGGGAGATGTTAGTTAGCAGGGACCAGATTAACTGAGATGGTTTGCCAGGGACAGGATAGTGTTAGGAGATGTTGGTTCCCAGTAATCATTGATGGAGAAATGTTGATTAACGGGGTTATTTGAAGAGAGGCCTTGGTTGAGAGAAGGCCGGTAGCCACGTTTTTGGTCAGGGGAGATTTTGTTTACCAGGGAGTGTTTGGTAGAAATGTTAATAGAAACTGGCTCAGATGACAAGGGACTGGATATGAGGAGATCCAGATTACAAGGGACTGGGTGAGGGGAGAGGTTGTTTAACAGATTCTGAGTGCTGGAAGATGCTGGTTATAGGGCAGTATGGGAGGCATATGATGGTTCTTAGGAATAGCTGAGTGAGTTCTTGGTTACTAGGGACTAGATGGAGGTCCGATTGGTTTGCAAGGCTGGAGATGTGGTTGGGATATCAAGGACTGTTGGTCCTATAGCAGGGGGACACCATGGTCTAGTTACCAGAACTGTCTTGTTTTCCATTATGGCTACATGCAGATTTAGTATCCACAGAGAAATAAGTGGGGTCTTTTGCCAAGCTATCTGCAGGTTTTATTAGCCTGTGATCCTGTGTTCACCATGGTCAATCTATCAGCAAGGCACAGTCCTTGAGAATTAGCAAGGAATCCAGCTATTCAGGTTGAGTGTTTTGACTCAGCAAGTATGACATATTGTGGCTGGTACATGGTAAGGACTAGAGAATAGGGGACTATTGGGAAGGGCTCTTAGCAGTATGCCACAAGGGAAGAGTGAAAAACAGAGGAGAGAGCTCATCTGTTGCTTAGAGGAAAGGTTGGGAGGAGGAAGGGCTGGCCATGGCAGATATTTAGGAAGCTGGGCAGAAGCATGTTTCAGGGGAGGGAAGTAGGTAGGGTGGAAAACTGAATGCCCATTCTGAGGTGAATACACCNTCCTTTTGTACTGATGAATCATCCTTGACGCCCAGGGAAATGAAGTGACCCTGGCAAACAGCACTGGATTCTAACATTAGCCTGTGTCTTGGGTAACATGGAGACTGGATTCTAACATTACCTTGTATCTTGGGTAACATGGAGGTTACTATCTCTTGGTCAAACCTGGTCCCATATATTAGATAGATAGTGTTTAGAAACGGGGGGGGAGCATTCCTGGAGCAAGAATTGGGAAATGTGTTAGAAGACAGTGCCGTACTACAGTTAAATATATTTCTCAAAAACTTCCCACCTCATTGTGTCACTGGGTAAGTGAATGATTGATTTAGAGAATAGATGGTCCTGTCCATTGTAACAGCACTGTATATCAGGGAGGACCCATCAGCGATGAGAGGCAGGTCCATCCATCTTTTTAATTTTACGTGTGTATATGACATTTAAATTGTGACAGAGTCAAACATTTTTATTTGAAAAGTTCGTGCATGTATACAATGTATCTTAATTATATCTACCACTACTCTGCCCTTCAATTTTCCCCAGACACCCACAATGCATCTGTCTCCCAACTTCATGCCCTCTTTTCTTGTTGTAACCCACTGAACTCAGTTAGTGCTGCCTATATGTGCATGGGTATGGAATCCAACATTTCGGCAGCTTATTAGTGGCCACCCCAGCAAAAATAGTGAATCTTCTTCCCCGAGCAGACTTTAACTGCCAATATATACTGAGTAAGATGTGGGGCATCAGCCATACCTCCTCCCTCCATGCTTAGACTTTTAACTGGCTTGGTCTTGTGTGGGTTTTGTGCAGATAACCACAGCTGTTAAGAGTTCATGTGTGTAACATCCATGTCATGACCAGAGGCTAGCCTTTCACAGCATTCCTCTCCATCTTAGTGGCTCTTGCAGTCTCTCTATTTCCCCTCTTACATGATGCTCCCTGGGCTCTGGGGTAGATGTAAATGTCCCATCTAAGGCTGCACTCACATTTGCTTATTATCAGTGCTCAGAGCAGTCCTGAGTCTCTGCATTAGCCACCATCCACTGTAATAAGAGGCTTCTACAGTCAAACTCAGTTTTTGTTATAGCTTGACTATCATTCTCCAAAACTGGAGATTTAAAATTTGAATTTACAGTGATAACTGCTTATCTTAGTTAGGGTTCCAATTGCTGTGAAGGGACACCATGACCACAGCAACTCTCATAAAGGAAAACAGTTAATTGGGGCTGGCTAACAGTTCAAAGGTGTAGTCCATTATCGTCATGGTGCGACATGGTAGCATGCAGATAGACATGGTGCTGGAGCTGAGAGTCCTTACATTTTGATCCAAAGGCAACAAGAAGTGGTCTGACTCATTGGGCATGGTTTGAGTATATATGAGCCCTCAAAGCCTGTCTCCACAGTGACACACTTCTTCCAACAAGGTCACACCTACCCCAACAAAGCCACACCTCCCAATAGAGCTACTCCCTTTGGGACCATTTTCTTTCAAACCTCCACACTGCTAATGGTGTTAAACTTTTCTATTTGAGTCCTGTGTTCTTTATTCCCTTTTTGTCAACCCCGTTTTTCTTGCCTTTTCAGGATTTTGACCATTTTATATCAATGCATCTTTTTGTAGTTTAACATGCAGATTATACTTACTTTTAAAAAACATGTTTTCAACTTTTCAATAGGCCTGAAAATATATTTATAAAGCTAATTCATGNCGACTTCCACATCACAATGAAAAGTGAAATAGCTGTAAACTTTTTATTCTAGTTCTCTAGTCATTGATCCCTCAGCTGAATGGGTTTCTCCGTGACATTCTCACAAACGTTCCTTCCTCAAAGCTGTCTGCCTTTATTCTCAGTCTTGTGAAACACTAACTCTGCAGTCACACGTGTCCTACAGTCTCCTGTATATGAGAATACGTTTTTATATGAACACTTTTTTATTTCTAGTTTTTTACATGAGNATCTGTAAATAATATCTTTTTACTACCATCATTTGGAGAAGTTTTTAGTGCAATCAATCAACAAAAAGATAACATATTTCACATTATATTTTATGGCAGTCTGAATTCTTGAACTATGTATTTGTCTTAGTCAGTGTTAGATTGCTGGGAAGAGGCACCATGACAATAGCGACTCATGAATTTTTTAAAAAGCATCTAATTGGGGCTTCTGACAGTTTGAGAGGTTTAGTCCATTATCCTATGACAGGAAGCATGGCAGCATGCAGGCAGACATGGTGCTGGAGAGGGAGCTGAGGGTTCTCCATCTGGATTGACAGGCAGCAGGGAGAGAGGGGCCACTGGGCCTGGCTTCTGCATTTGAAACCCCAAAGCTCACCCCCAGTGACATACTTCCCCCAAGACCACACCTACTCCAACAAGACCACACCTCCCAAGAGTGCCACTCTCTGGTGACCAAGCATTCAGTCTATGAGCTTTATGGGGGCCATTCCTATTTAAACCACCACATTTTTCTTTCTCTTAACATTTCTTTCTTACTCAACTCAATGATTGGCAGAGACCCATGGCTGCTCAAAGTGCTGCTCAAAGTGCTGAGAATAAGTGATGATTATATGCTTGGTCAATAGGACATTTGTATCCCTAATTTTTTTTAAGATTTATTATGTATACAGTGTTCTGCCTGCATGAGTGCCTGCAGGCCAGAAGAGGGCACCAGATCTCATTACATATGGTTGTGAGCCACCATGTAGCTGCTGGGAACTGCACTCAGGACCTTTGGAAGAGCAGCTAATGTTCTTAACCTCTAAGCCATCTCTCCAGCTCCTTGTATCCCTATAAGACTCAAAGAACATCATAAGAGGAGAATGAAAGAATGTAGGCATCAGAAGATGTGGAGAAGAGTTCTGAAATGCTATCTTCAGGGCATGACATAGCCACTGCAAATATTATCTTACCACAGCTGAGGTTGCCGGAACTGGGGCTGCACAGGACTGGGCCTGTCAGCAGGAGGCATGANTCAGGAAGGGGCTCATGAACTCCTGCCCATCTCTGAAATATTGGCCACTGAGGATTCTAGGGGAAGGCAAGCTTTGTCCTCACTTGATACCCACCAGTGAGCCCAGCAGGCTCGATTGAGTAATTCCAAACCCAGACAACTCTAGTNAAAATCAGCAGATCACAAAACAAAAGGCCATGTGTGGTGTGGGGGNAATTCTCATATGGAGAAGCAGGACACTAAGGCTTTTTGCCAGGAAGCAGCTTTATTGTGCTGATACGGGCTCAGCAGATTAATAGCCAAAGGCTGAGCCCTGAACACAGTGAGGCTTCACCATATATATTTAATTCCTTTGTCCTCCTAATGTGGTAGCATACATTTTAATTAGGTATTTTATGACTATATGGCTATGACACTAAGGCTACAAGAATGCTATAGGGTTGCCATAACACAATACATTGAGACTGCAGACATAAGTGTCATGACACTGAGGGCACGGGAATGTGCGAAGGCTACACTGTGTACACTGTCATTGATTAGACCATACTGTCTTTGTTTTACAAAGGTCCTTACCACAATGTGAGTAAAAGATTAATAGTTTGGGGTATTTCAGAGATGGGAGGAAGATGAGAGGGGGTGGGGTGTGAGAGTGATCAGTGCCAGGCAGGGGGAACTTACCTTTCAGTTGTTGGCAGGGGAATCCAGGACTCCCCCAAACAACACTAATTCAGTAGCTACAAATCCCTCTGCCATGCAGGCTCACCATTCCCTGAGCAGATCTTCTAACAACCTGAGTTTTTTTGTTTTTTGGTTTTTTTTTCCTTCTATTGCTTTATCTCATAGCTGTGATCCAATAGCCCAGAAGAAACAACCTGAGACAGGACGGGTTTGCTTAACTCACAGTTTGAGAAGATACAGTCCATCATTGTAGCTGAGGCAGAATACCGGAGTTGTTGGCAACTGCTCATTATGTTAAACTCCCCAGGAGGCCAAGAGCTCCTAATGAGCCAGGACAGGGTCTGAGCTGCTAACCACGCCTCTCTGACTTTGTTGGCCAGTTAGGCTCTAAGAACAAACACTACTAAGGCTTTCTCATTTTAGCACCGTGCTTTAAAATAGATGTGTCTGTGCATGGCTTTTCAAATTCAAACCACATCATCCTATCTCTCATCCACAGGCTCATGATAGTGCAAAATGAATTTGTTCTAACTCACGTCTCCGTATACTTACAGCTTACAGCTTGGTACTTCTCAGGATAGCATTAA
>LZPO01008143.1:91106-102214 GCA_001675575.1 Neotoma lepida | reverse complement strand
CCAGAAAGAGTAAGGAAGAAGGGAAGGAAGGAAGGAAGGAAGGAAGGAAGGAAGGAAGGAAGGAAGGAAAGACGGAGTGAAAGAAAAGCTGGTTCTCCCTCAGTAACCATTGACTGCCTGTAGATGTTCATCTAGAGGTGAGGCCTTTTGAAATTNTCCTCCATCCATGTTGGCATATCAGTTGGTATGTCTTATTCAGCAGGCATATTCTTATTAGTTGATGGGAGCAACCATCCTGTCTTGTCCAGAAGAACCTGTTACTCAATGGTCATCCTGATCCTCAAGCTTGTAAAATCTTCCTGCCCCTTCTTCATGTTTCCTGAACCTTAGGCCTCAGATTGGATTACAGATGTCTCATTTGGAGCTGGGAATCCTACCATGACTTAGTCTCTGCATTTTGACTCATCATTGATCACCCTAATGGTCTTCATCTGCTGCAGAAAGGTAACTACTTCGATGAAATGGGAGAGCAGTCGCCTCTAAGTATGAGGATGAACATTTAGAAGACAGTTGAAACTACAATACTTTAGTAATATGGCAGTACTAGGTTGCCTCTAGGAACTCTAATCTCTCTAGCCATGGATTCTCACCTGGGTTTACAATACTGGGTGTGAGTCCCACCCCCATTAAGTGGGCTTCAGGTCCTGCAAGACATCTGTTGGTTGCCCCCAAGAGGACAAGGTCCGCTGTTGCACTGCTGGGGATATCTTACTTGTCCCATCATTTCTATGCTTCTCCGGCTTTCGAGATGCAGAGAGTTGTGGGTAGCTTTTCTCCCCTTTGCTGCGTGCATAACACTGCCCAAACTGTGAGAGCTAGCCCTCAGGGAGGTCAGGCCCAGCCTGACTTCTCCAACCCCTGTAACACAAACGTGTGCTGTCTTTCCAGCAGACTCCCACCTTCATGTTCTGGCAAACAACGGAGAGCAATCGTAATTGCCTGTGTTGATTGGAGGGGCCCTTGGACCCTCCTGACCAACAACTCAAAGAGATGTATCCCTATCTAGCAATGGGGATTTTTGTTAGATCTATGACTANTTGGGGGTGGGGGATATTATCCTGTCTTGTATAGTAAGTGCATTAAACCTGTGTATATGTATATGAATATGTGTGTTTATGTGACACACAAGCTGTTTATATGGTGATATAGTGTATGTGTGTTTAAGTAAGCTTATAAGATGGTACGTTTCCCTGAAGCTTTCCCAACCATTTATCCCTCCTCCTTCTCTCCCTCTGTCACCCTCCTTCTACTCACAGTTAAGCACTCACATGCATCTTTCCTTCCCCCTTCATTGCACCTGTGTCTTGCCATTTCCATGTCTAGNTTTCCATATAAGGACTGGACCCTCAGGAAACAGAGCCAGGGTCTGACTGCTTTTAGTGTGTGTGTGTGTGTATGTGTGTGTGTGTGTGTGCATGTGGGTTGTGATGCCTGGAGAGATGGCTCAGCAGTTAAGAATGCTTGCTCCATGGATCTCTTCAGAGAACATATGGGAACCTGATCTTTGGGTGAGAGTTCTGTTCCTGGCCAGAAAAAGAGAAGTGGCTTCAGAAGTAACCCTCCAATTGTTTTTTAATGCCTGTTTTGTTGGCTATAATTGCTAGTCTAAAGTTCTCCTCTCCTAAGGAAGTCATTAAGGCCCACAATAACATTGCCAGGAACAATGTAACATCAACTTATCTATCACCTTCATTCTGTCCATGACTGATATTTCCTCAGCCTCTGCTGACAAGGAGACAGATGAGAATGGGTGTAAAGTAAAGGAAAAGGATGGAAAGAGAAAGGAAATGATTGTGGCAGCACCCAACCCTATACCAGCAGTCCCTCTCCCTGCTCCCCCATGCCTCAAGTGGCTACCCCCTCATTGCAGTATCCACAGAGTGATTTGACTGGATGTCTGCCTGCCAAGGCAGCTGCTCTGTATGCCTCCCAGCCTATTACATCCATGGTGCCCCGTATGCCTACCATGGCATTTCCAGTTAATGTGGGTCCCAATATGGCCAAACAGCCATGGATACCTACCCCTCTTGCAGACCTGTCTTTGGTCCATAAGGCTGCTAATGAATTTGGCCCTGATTCACTGTATTATATCACTTCTATAGCAAGTCCTATGACAATGGACTTACATTTACATTTACAGACTTATTATGACTGGCACCATTTGATGAAGGCAGTGTTGGAGCCTTTGGTCTTCCTTAATTGGCGAGAAGCCTATGATGACCAGACTGAGGCTCAGGCTCATTTNAATATTCAGTACACTATCACTGTTTCCCTTGAGATGCTCACAGGCTGAGGACTTTATGTTAACCCTACCACACAAACCCAAATTGGACCACACACTTATTTCCAACAGGTTTCAGAATTGGCCTTCAAGACACTCAAGTCTTGCACTCCTTGAGAACCTCTGAGTACTTTTGCAACCTCATCCAGCAGCCAGGGGAGTTGTTTACTCTCTTCCTTGCACAAGTTAATGAAGCAGTGGAGTGGACGGTGGATCCTGGCCCTNCTTGGGAGATGCTGATTAAACAATTGACATGGGAAGGGCTTAATGCCCCCACCCACAATGCAGTAGCTGCCATCTGCAATGAGGATATTCATAGATGAGTAATAGCTACTAGAGATCTTGATCCCAACAGTGGCCCAATTGCTGCCCTCACAGCCTCCCTTAATACCCTCCTTGCTGATAAACAGAATAGGGAAGAGACTCAAGCCACCCCCACTGATAGAACATGCTGGTGATGTGGCAGACCTGGTCATCTTAGGAGAGACTACACCCAAGCTAAGCCTAAGACTACATGCCTAAAATGGAATAAAGAGTTCCATTGGGCCCAAGACTGCCACTCCCAACCAGAGGAGGCCAAGGTTCCTTTAAACTACAGGTAAGGGTGCTCCTCAGCCCTGGAAGTAAGAGGAGGCTCTACAAACCCAAAGATCTTTTGGCACTGCCCATCTTCCCTCACTCTCCTAAGATGACCATCTTCCTCTATGAGCAGTCTATTAAAGATTGGTGAATATGGGTACGGGCACCATTATTTTAATTGTGGCAGAAGCACTCCGTTTCCCACACTGGAAATTTAAACTTGGCCCTTTAATTAGCAGAGTTGGGGCCAACAAGATTCAAGATAACCACCTGCCCAGTCCATTGGAAGGACCTTGATGGCAATTGAGGAGCCATTTGCCCTATCATCTCTATTGTGCCTAGAAACTTGTGGGACAGGGATATCTTAGAGGATATGGAAGCAGTCCTTACAACAGATGATAGGTCCTTCTTTGATGATACTGTTGTCCATAAAAAAATTGGGCCTTACTGACTGAGACCTGAAGCAGNACCTCCAATTCTAAGGTTCACTGTCCCTCCAAAGTCCAGCGCTACTCAATGACCAGATCCTATTCCAATCAATTGGCTTTCTAACCAAGATATATGGGTGGAACAATGGCCTATTATTGAGCCTAAACTATCAATATTAAACAGCTGGTGGAGGAACAGTTACATGTGGGATATATAGAACCATCTACCAGCAGGCACAACACTCCAATATTTGTTATTCAAAAAAGTCAAGAAAGCATCATCTATTGCAAGACCTTTGTGCAGTCAATGACCAGATTGAAAAAATGGGATCAGTGTAGCCAGGCCTCCTGCACCCCAGCACAATTCTTCCTTCCCATTATATCACAATATTAGATATCAAGAACTGCTTTTTTCAGATTCCCCTAGCACAGCAAGATAGGAGTCACTTTGCCTTTACAGTCTGAGAGCCAAACATGCGCAAGCCAGCAAAAAGATATCAATGGATAGTTCTCCCACAGGGAATGGAAAACAGCCNCTCAATATGTCAGTCATATGTTGCTCAAGCGCTAGTTAATGTTCCTAAGGATATTGTACTAGTACATTATATGGATGATCTGCTATTGGCACACCCTGATTCGGCTTATTTACAACAAATTGTTAAATCAATGATACAAGACTTAGCTTCCTTAAAGTTAATTATGGAACCAGATAAGATCTTTTCATTCTTGGGCTTTGTTATTGCTAAGGATATTTGCCCCTTGTTCTTCAAATTAAATATAAAAGATAAATACTCCCTTTCGGAACTACAACAATTATGTGGGACAATAAATTGGCTTAAACCCTTCCTACCTATTCCAGAACAGGAAATGAGGGAACTGTTCTCACTTTTAGAGGGCCCTACATGTCCCTCATAAAATGTCAAGCCCACTACTGGAGAGAAAAATGTCCTAGAAAAGGCTCTTACTATACTATTCACTGCCAGCATGCAGTGCCATAAGCCTGATTCGTCCTTGTTAGCTATAATCCTGTGGACACCTGGAGGATTCCTGGGGGCACTCTGGCAAGCTGGTCCATTAATGTGGATTCATCAGCACACTCAGATTTGCATAAAGTTACCTCTAAATTTGACCAGACATTTAAAATGGGACCAAAGGCATGAATGCTAGCTCAAAGGACTTATGGAAGAGAACCTGATAAGTTAATTTTCCCATTTTCCTTAAAAAATACACAGGCTCTCTGGGCAGATTCTATTTCCTTTCAAGAGATGGTTACTGGGTTTACCAGAACAATTGACAACCATTTGCAAAAAAGTAAAATACTATGAGAGCTTCCAATGCTCCCAATAGAGATACCCATTCACTCAGTACCATTGTCTAAACCCATTCCTCATGTGACCATAGCCTNCTCAGATGCCAACAAGAATAAATATGGAATATTGATTCGGAGAAAGGTAGAAGATGACAAAACATATATTATTCCAAATTCTGGTTCTGTAGACCTGGGAGAATTATTGGCACTTTTCAAAATTCTAGTGGAGTGTCAACATGAGCCTGTTAACATCTTTTCTGATAGTCTATATGCTGTACAGGCAACAAGAGTGTTGACATTCTCAAGGTTAAAGATGCTCTAAATCCAATAGCCAATACAATGCTATTAATACAAGATGTATTGAATCAAAGAAATAAGCCCTGGTATTTATCACATATTCAGTCACATTCCAAACTACCAGGAATCCTGGCCAAGGGGAATGAGATAACTGATACCATCATTTTAACAGTGGCTATAGATTTATTAGAACTCTCTAGAGCACTACACCAGCAATTTCATTTATCACCACAGAGCCTGTACAAATTGCTCCCAGAATTGCCAGTTTCTCAATGTAAACATCTATCTAGGGCCTGCACTACTTGTGTGCCACTTGCCCCTTTAGGGCCCCTCCAAAAGCAGGGGTAAATCCCTGTGCCTTATTGCCCAATGCTATATGGCAAATGGATGTTACCCATTATGCACCCTTTGGCAGTTTAAGATACGTACATGTAATAGTAGATACCTGCTTGGGCTTTGTATATGCCCTGGCCTTGCCCGGAGAGAAGGCTGCTAATGTCATTAAGGCACTCAACTCAGCAATGCTAGTCATGGGAGTTATTTAGGCCATTAAGACTGACAATGGCTCTGCTTATGTATCACAGCAGTTTAATGATTTTGTGGGTTCATGGAAAATGTCACATACCACAGTATTTCCATATGATCCCCAGGGACAGGCCATTGTAGAGAGAACTAATAGAACCTTTAAAGAACTCTAGAAAAAAAATAATTTCCTCATAAGCCAAGGGAGATCCCAACCTGGCCCTGGCAGAAGTTCTTTTTCACATTAATTTTCTCAACTTTGATGACAAGAGATTAAGCCCTGCNTAATAACATTGGGCTTACCTGCCTTGGGAGACACCATTGCCTTTGGTGCATTGGAGGGATCCCATCACCCTTCAANAGTGACCCCCTGGTGCCCTATTAACTGGGGAGTGAGGATATGCTTGCATTTTTCCCCAGAATACTACCACACCAATATGGATACCCTCCAGAGATGTGTGTCTGGCAACAGACCAAGAGACTTTGGCCAAAGAAGAAGCTTCAGAGGGGTAACGTATGATTTGCCCCACTACTGTGGCATTAGTAAAGGTCATGTCATCACTGGCATTTGATTGGCACATTTCACAATAAGTATGACTAGGGTCCCATTCATGTCCTTGAGACTGAGTTTTTGACTAATTTTTCTCTTGTCAAATATCTTCTGCAACAGGTTCACCAACAGAAGGCGACCACAAAGGCGACCCTACAGGCTTTATTGGCTCTCAGACACCTAGATCAAAGTCCTCCTAGAGAGATAATGCACACATGGCTCACTGAGATACAGAAGGCTACTGCCTAAAGTCCACCACCTGGACTGCTCTCCAGGATTGATGCTCTTTGAGGGCTGGTAGTCAATGACAGATACGAGCTTGTTTGGCAAGCCAACCTAAGGCAGGCACAGTCCATTATGCTGAGCTCTCCTGAGGTGGGGTTAGGGCAATGCATCCTAGCTCCCACTGAGTATGTCCCATAAAATAATAAAAAGTGGTTGATATGTGGGATGACTCATCCCTAACAGGCTTGAGAGCCAGCTGATCCAAGCCAGTAAAAAGATACTTTCTGAGAGCNAACCTGAATCTGCCTAAGGGCCTCAGCAACAACAACTTAAACACAATCCGGAGATGACCTGGACCAATGAGAGGCAGTCATGTCATACCAGCAGATGCACATTCATCAGACCTTCCCCAGGGTAGAGTGGAGGGTATATAAGTCTTGCTTCTTCCTGAANAAACTGAACTTGTTGTTTCAACATTTTCCCAGAGTCTGTGTCATTTGACTCTGTGCCTCCTTGACCCCCTCCCCCAAAAGGGAACAATAGCACAGGAACCTGCCACAGGTATGGCCCCCATAGATTCATGGGCTTGAATGCTTGGCCTATAGGGAGTGGCACTATTTGAAGNTGTGGCCTTTTTGGAGTAGGTGTGGCTTTGTTGGAGGAAGTGCATCCCTATGGAGGTGGGTTTTGAGGTTTCATAATGCTCAAGCATTGCCCAGTGTGGCACACAGTCTCCTTCTGCCTGCAGATCAAGATGTATAGGACTCTCAGCACCTTCTCCAGCACCATGTCTGCATGTACACCACCATGCCTTTCACCGTGACAATAATGGACTAAACTTCTGAAAGCCAAGCCCTATTAAATGTTTTCCTTTATAAGAGTTGCCATGGTCATGGTGTCTCTTCACAGGAATAGAAACTCTAACTAACACAACTCCCCTCCCCCAAGCTCTTAGGTATTTTGTATAAAATTACACATAACTCCTTTGGGTGTGTGCATGTGTGTGTGTGTGTGTGTGTGTGTGTGTGTGTGTCTGTGTGCACGCGTGTGTGCACGTGCACGAGGCTGGTGTACTTGCTTGTGACTGTGCATATTGAGACTGGAGACAGAGTCTCTCACTGAACCTATAACTCAGCACTTTTAGCTAGTATGGCTTCAGGTGACCCTGGGGTGTCCGTGTTGTGTCTGCGCAATGCTAGGGTTCNAGGTGCACACTGCTGCACATGCCCAGCTGTGTCTGTCAGAGTTGAGAACTGAGCTCCACTGCTNGTGTTTGATCATTTATCATTTAATAGGTAGAATTTTCTGGTGTTTACCTGCCCTGCAACCCTCTGATTTTCATGACAATGTTGTCTCTGGACCTTCCTTAGTTTAGAAGAAATTCTTACNTCAAGTATTATGCTCATCCCCTCCTTTGTCTGGCATTCCAGTACACATACAATAGGTGTTTCCTAGTTTCCTGACTCTTCTTTGCTATTCTGATTTAATTTTTTTCCCTCCTAATTCTTCCTCAAATACCAGAAATTTCCTGTAACTTCTTCAGAGAGTTTGTCCAGTCCATGTGCTTTTGCTCATTGGCCCATGAAAAGTTCCTTTCNTTTCTTACATGATGCTTGGAAGTTACCGATGATAGTGTGCNTTGTCAAGTTGACAGGATCTAGAATCCCGAATGATACAAAGCCTCTGGGGACATGTGTGAGGCACTATCTAGATTAGGTTAAACTCTACTCGAGCCTGAGAGGGAGCATTTAGATTAGGTTAGCCTCTGTGCAGTCACATGTTCAGCAAATGCTCTAGCACTGACTTACATCCTGAATCCCAATCATTGAATTAATTGATGCACACTGTTGCAGTGTCTCTTGTGTAATTTTTTTCCGAATTGTGTCTTTTCAGGAATAGCATGTTTTTATATTTAATGTCTGTTAGTTCAGAGTTAGGCAAGTTATTTACTTTTAATATNCTTGTCTTTCTATTTTTTTCTCAAATTAGCTAGAAACTTGATATGATNGGTCTTTTCACCTAACTGGCCTGAGTATATTTTTCTATCTTTCTCTGGATAAGACTTNATTGGCTACCCCTCTAATTTGTTTTTCTTGTGTTTACTTTCAATTTAATTCTTTTTGTAGTATCTGTTGTTTTAATATAAAAGCGTAATTGTTTTCCCTTGTCTATGTTACATGCTGTTAATTTTCCTCTATGCACTAATAATGCTTCACACTGAGTCACACAAACTTTGTTCTAAAACTCCTTTATTTAAAAGTATTTTACAATTCCTAGGAATTCTTTATTCATGATTGGTTTATATAAAAGTATATGATTTCATCTCTGTACCTAGGAAATTTGTATTTATGTCTTGTCGCCAGTTTCTAGTTTTACCTCCTGCTGCTGATACAGGAAGTCAATGATGGACTAGAGCTGTG
Source organism: Neotoma lepida (assembly GCA_001675575.1). Classification (NCBI taxonomy): domain Eukaryota; kingdom Metazoa; phylum Chordata; class Mammalia; order Rodentia; family Cricetidae; genus Neotoma; species Neotoma lepida. The sequence continues at coordinate 93,603 of LZPO01008143.1, read as the reverse complement.
CCCTTGGGGATTTTCATCCTCTCCTTCATTCTACNTCTGAAGGGAGGTTGAAATGTCCAATGAAAATAGCAGTTTCTCCTTATTTCCACTTCTATTTTTTCATAGTTTTTCCTCAAAATTTTGACACNCTATATTCTTTCAATACAGGTAAAAGGTTATGTTTTCTTCCTTCAGTACTGACCCATTTTCAGTGAAAAATAACTTTCTCTCTCTTAANTTGTTTAGAAATCTGTAGTCTAAAGTTGATTTACTTATTAATAATTTATTTGCAAGTGAAACACTTATTTTGTTTTAGATATGGAATGGCTACATAGGAAGTATGCAACTTCTGATGATCATCGTGCACCAGGTGTTATTCTTAGCTTTGTAGACAGTGACATCATGTTTGGGTCCTGGAGTTACTTGGGAAATTTGAGGTACCGTCTCTGCAGGTTTCCCTGGAAAGAAGAAAACAGGATCAGACAGGAGCTCATAGGAAGCAGGGACAGTCTGGATTGGAATGATTTGCACCTGGTTTAAACTGTGCCTCCAAATTTCCTTTTCTTACTGAATGTTTCCACAGTGGGGCTGTCACATGACATCAGAAGTGTAATGAAGTTGGAGGNGAATGTGCTGTGAGGATTNGAGTATCTCTANCTTCCACATAGAGAGCTACTCAGCTTCAAACGAGAGCATAGTTAGAGAACGCTCAGAGATAAGTTGTTTGAAGAGGTGGCTGGTGCATCAGTCTTGTTAGGATTCTAGTGTTACTGGTGATCAGTGTCCAGGGTTGGATGTTTCCAGGTTCCCAGCCAAGGAGTTGAATGAACGTGCCTTACAGATTACAAAAGTAGCAGGGAGACATTAAAAGCAAAACCACTGAACATGCCAGAAAACACTGCAAATGAGCCAATGGCCACCGAGTAAAGTGACTTGGGGGCCTGGACTATTGCTTGGCACTTGCTTTTAATGAGATTTGAGGGAAGGTAGTATGTGGTTACTTNTTTTTTGNAATTGGTAATGGTTAATGCAGACACTCATAACTNGCCAAAGTGCCACAAATGAGTAANTCAGAGTTCATCTGGGGTCATCTATAATAGATTTCCCTATATCCAGGGAACAAGGAACAACATAAAGAGGGTACAGAAAGACTGTAATAGCCATGGGATGGGGAGGAGGGCTGTGAAATGCCAGATTCTGAGTATGACTTGGTTATTGCACACATTAACTCATAGCTGTTATGGTTCCTACACAGACCCTTACAAGATCAAGCCAGTCAATATTCAGCGTGGGTGAGTGGAGGGCCCCTTTGGCCCACCAAGTGGAGGAGCTATTGGATGGTGATGGCTGTTGAAGAAGGGAAGGAGAAGAATTATCCTTTGGGGACATGGCTGCTGTTAGAGTCCCATGCCACCGTGAATGGTCTCTCTGCTCTTGACTATGGATATGATTGAGTAGCCTGCTTCAAATTCCCATCTTGACTTCCCCACAATGATGGACTGTAACTGACTTGTAAGCCAAGCAAACCCTTTCTCATTCGGCTGCTTTTTCTCGGGGTATTTTATCACAGCAACAGAATGAAACTAGGGCAGAAATTGGTATGAAGGGCCAGTGCCATGACAAGCCTGATCATGTTGTTTTTCCCTAGTAATGTGGAAGAGACTGAAACTAAGCTATTCCTTAGGCTTGCTTGCCTTNCTAGGTCCTGGGGAAGTACCCTGCTTATGGGAGGGATGCGATCTTAATGCATATATAATAAAAGAATGAGTCTGTTGAAGTCTCATCAAGAAATGAATAAAAGAAAAAAACCTCATAGATGAGTTTTAGAGAATCTATGTTATGCAATTNATGTAAAAGACAACTATTCAACAAATGTTACAAGTTGACATGGGGCAAACTTTCCCATTTCTCTTTCCCTATATTAAAGGATGTAAGGCCCTCCAGGGCAAAGAATCCTATATGGGGGACAATCAAGTCTCTTCCAGACACAGCCACATTGTTCTGGAACTCCAGATTAATTACTTCTTAAAGATCTACAACTCCTGGACCTAATNTTTATTGGGATATTGTGTTTGCCAATAGTGCCAACGAGGAGCATTGTCCCCAGTTTTATAATGATGCACAAGCNTGTGGGACCTGTTGACCATCTGTAGCTTAGACAAGTGCAGCCTCTGGTCTGAAATGTGCAGAAATGGCAGGGTTTCTCTGTGTAGCTCTGGCTGTCCTGGAACTCGCTCTGTAGAGCAGGNTCGCCTCAAACTCACAAAGATCTGCCTGCCTCTGCTTCTCGAGTGCTGGGATTAAAGGCGTGCACCACCACACCCAGCTTACACANGTGCTTCTTATCTTGATGAAATTGCTATGAAATGGCCTGGCAGATCCAAGTTGCAGCCCTTCCACACCTCAATGTCTGCCCANGCACACCAGGTTATAATCTGTGAAAGCACAAGTAGTGTGAGGGTCTGAGTTTCCTGACTTGCCAATGGGGTAAGCTTTTATTTTACACTCTCCTTTCTCC
>LZPO01008143.1:70633-81049 GCA_001675575.1 Neotoma lepida | reverse complement strand
TGTAGACCAGGCTGGCCTTAGAGATCCACCCACCTCTGTCTACTGAGTGCTGAGATTCATGCCCTGGATAAATAATTTCTTTAAAAACATAGAATTTTAAAACTTCTACAGTAAGGCCTCGGCCACAGATGGCTTTGTCATTGAATTCTACCCAACATTTAAAGGATAATTGGTACCAATTTTCTGTAAGACGTAACAAGGAGCAAACATTTCCCAATGCTTTCTATAAAGCTGGGAATATCCTGATGCTAAAACCAAACAAGGCTCTCCTAAGATAATGAAAATACAAACAATATATTTCTTCTTCTGAATATACATGAAAAAATGCCTCAAGAAAAACCCAGAGATGAATCATTATATAAAGAGGATTATATTCCACATAGAATTTGTTCTAAAAAAATTCAAGATTTAATTAACATCAGGATACAATAGAAACACTGTGTCAAATCCATAAAGCACAAATCCACATGTATAGAATTCAGGAAAGGTGACAAAGCACAGCACCTTAATGACAGAAAGAAAATGCAGCAAACTGGGAGTAGAAGGGAATGGTCTCACTGTGACAAAATCCATCACCAAAATGCCATAGCTGACACCATGCTGAATGGTGAAACATTGATGCTTTCTCTAGGTGATGGTTAGGTAGGTGTGTTTGTNTGTTTTCTTCAACTTACACAAGCTAGGTCATTTGGAAAGAGGGAGCCTCAAAAAGGAAAATGCCTCTATCAGGTTGTCAGCTAAGCATGTTTGTGTGACATTTACTTGTATAAAGATTGATATGGGAGGGTCCAGACCACTATGGGCAGTGCCACCCCTGGGCAGTTGATCCTAGAAGGTTTAAGAAAGGGAGTTGAATGTGAGCCTGAGTTCAAGTCATTAAGCAGTGTTCCTCCATGGCACCTGCTTCACTTCCTGCCTCCAGGTTCCTGCCTCTAGTTCCTGCTCCGACTAGTTCCTTCTATGTGGGACTGTTATATAGANGTATAATCGGAAATAAGCCCTTTCCTCTCCAAGTTGCTTTTGGACATGAAGTTTTATCACAGCAATANAAAGGAGACTAAAACACTCCTTAAGATCAGGAACAAGACAAGGATGCTCACTTTCACCTCTATACATATTTCCTGGGATGTTATAGGCAGGCCACACAGATTACAAGTTAAAAAGAATTCAATAGAGAAAGTGAAACTGTTTCTCTAGATCCACTGGAATCANGTAGACAACCCTAAGGAAACTTCCTAAGCATAGTATAAGTAAATCCTTTCAGTAAGACTATAAGATGCAAGAAACTGAGCAATACTCAAAGATATCTATGCTTCAGAGTCTANAGATATATCNTGTTATATGACAAAGGTTACTACATGTGACTAAAGATCTTATGTTGGAAATTTTCCTGGATTATCAATTAGGTCTACCATAATCAAAATGGACTTCAGCCAGGCATAATGACATATGCTTTTAATCCCAGCACTTGGGAGAAGGCAGAGGCAAAAGCTGGTGTATCTAAGTGAGTTTCAGGCCAGTAAGGGATAGATACATAATGAGATTTATTTATCTCAAAATAAAACAGTGGACTTTATAAAAAATAAATAAATGGACTTTATAAAAAGTCACTGTCAGATAGATGATAGGAAGGTGCGTTTGCTACAGTTTGGATCCTGAACATCCCTCAAGTGGCCCTGTATTAAAATCCTAGTCTTCAAGTGCTGGAGAGATGGCTCAGTGGTTAAGACCACTTGCTGCTCTTGCGGAGGACTTGGGTTTGATTCCAAGTACCCCCATGGCAGTTACCAACCAATCCGAGTCCAGGGATTGCAACGTCTGTTTGACCTCTGATGGCACCAGCATTATGGGAATCTTTCTGGAATAAGCACTCCAACACCAAAGAGAGTGGAAGAGAGTAGTTGTCACTGGTGGACCAAAGCTCCTGAAAGGCTTCAATGNCAGGTCTAGTTTGTATTCTTGTTTTACACTACAAAACCACAAGGTCGGGCNAGCAAGCAAGCATGATTTTACAGAAGCATATGAGGCAGTCCGCAGATTGTTAAAGGGTACAGCCCGTGGTTTCAGCTATTTCTCCAGGTCATTCTGTTCCAGGCAGTAAGTGAAGTCATGCTGGGCAAACAGGCAGTGCAAGCAGTGCTTTAATAAATCACTAAATAAATTGATAAACCAATATCCAATAATGGATCTTTTTCTACCCTATTCTCTGTCAGAAGGAGAAAGCTGACTCCTAAAAGTTTTCTCTGACTTCCACACTGTACCACGGCATGCTGTGTGTCTGCATTCACGCACATAAACATANTCAAGAAGTCATCTAATCGATGCNGGGTGAACAGGAAAGAAACAATNTTGGGAGTCAGTCAATCAGTGGACACTCGCTGCCCAGAAGAGGCCTTCTTTTGAGTGAGGCAGCTCTCCTCAGCTGAAGCAATCCAAAGAAGACAAACTGCTATAACTAAGGTAGGGCAATGCATCATCCAAGATGGTCTGTTGCCTGTGGCAGTAGAGCCTCTTTCCTCAGCTGAGTTCTGGGAGCAGCTCCTTTAGGATGCTAGGAGACATCTTTTCATGGTGATAACTTACAGAGAAGGTTAGTGGAATGAGTAGAGCCCCTGCTGCAGCAGCAGACAATAGCCCTCTCCCTTCTGTGNTGTGCCTTCCAGATCCTTGCTGGGGATGAGCAGTTGTGAAAGCTTGGGTGATTTANCTAGTGGAGTGCCTCAGAATCCCAGCACTGTTCTATTTCTCTTCCTGCTTACCTTCTCAGGACCTGCTAACACTAAANGTTGTGTATATTGATTATGTCAGTGTCAAACAATGCTTCAATGGTGTGACAGATCTGCCATCTCTGGATGACAATCAGTTACTCTAAGCAAGATCCCNTTCCTGGTTAAATATTGGTCCTTGGCATGAGGGGCCCTAGAGTTGGACTTTCCTTTGAACCGCCAGCTCCCAAATAACAACACAGAGANTTATTGTTAATTATGAAAGCTTGGCCTTAGCTTAGGCTTGTTCCTAACTAGTTCTTACAACTTAAATTAACCNATATTTTAAATCTATGTTCTTCCATANGGCTCATTACCTCACTTCCCCCCTGCCCATCCTGCTTCCTCCACATCTGGCTGGAACCTCCCTGCACACCTAGATTCCTTCTCCTCTTCCTTTCCCCAGAAATTCTGCCTATCCTCTCCTGCCTAGCTATTGGCCATTCAGCTTTTTATTACACCAGCCNCAGCAATACTTCTTCACACAGTGTACAGATATTCTGCAACAGGGCCCAAAGTGTCTGCATANNGATACAACTTCAATTTTAGTGAGGACTCTTGCTGTGTTCCCTTTCAGAATGANTCCCCATTGGGAACAAAGNCCTTTAAACCNGTGGCCTATAGATGTAATTAAAGTGACAAGTTCCCCAGTTGGTCACTGGGGTTGATGAAAAGTAGGGATATTACTGCTTCTATGCTTCTATACTCCCACTCCGGGCATGCTCTTTTTAGCAATACAGAACCATACAATGGTCANTGAACTAAGCCATCACTTGTCCCTGCAGGTAGTGCTTTATCTACACAGGTTATCATCTCCAAGCTGACTCTTCAGTCATTACTCATGAGGTCAGAAGGTTCCAGGTGGTGTAGCATGTGACAGGTCTGGTAGATTCTGTGGAAATGTGAGCAAGACTATGTCTCCTTTGCTGTTAAGTGGGTCCCTTGTTTTGATACAATAATAGATGGAATACTGTGTTGGTAGATCAACTATAATANAAATGGTGAGATTGTTCAAGCCTAATGACTTGAATTCAATCTCTNGAATCCATGGATGAAAGAGAACCAGCTCNTCAAAGTTATTCTCTGACCTCTACACATNCACTGTGGTACGTGTGCAACTGCATACAGACACANATACACACGTATATGTGAATATGTTTATATATACAACAATAATAAAATTTAAAAATTAATTATAAACTATAAGTGCTAGGATAGTCATATTGACTGAGATCNTGAAGTTAAACTCATAAAGAGTATACCTGCTTGTTGTTTTAACTTTNGCACAGTGGCTATGCTTTAATCTACTGCTATTTCAGCCAGCAATTGCGACTCTGTAGTTACTAGCCTGCTTCTCTGGCAGTGGCCCGGNCACTCAGGTCACAACCTGGTAGGAATTCTGTTCTTGCAGGCACTGGCTCTGTCACTGCCACTAAAGGTAGCTTTAANTAAATCTCTATNGTTCTATTTATAAATNAGACTCGAGATTCAAAGACTGGGGTGAAAACCTGCTAGCTCAGAGAAGTTGAATAGCAACTAGNTAACCTTCTGTCCTTGCTGGTGTCTTCCCAGCTCTGCATAAAGAAAACAAAAAAATCCCATGCCACTCAAAATCCCTCCCTACTACTGCCAGTGCATCTCTCTATCTTCCAGATGTCTTCTGATGCTCTATGGGTACTTTCTGCCAACTATTTGCTAACTCAGCCTCCTGACCCAAGGTTAATTTTATTTAATTAACACAAATCCAAACTCTGGGTTCACAGTGTTATTGAATATCCTCCAACACCTGCCTATCTTATTAAAATAAATGGCTGGCCTTTCTGGTATGTTAAAAGTCCAATATGATTAANTTACCACCAACTAGCTAGTTGGTATTTTCAAGTGTTACCTACCCACTTTATACCATGCTGAATCTTGGCAATGGTTTCTGGTGGTGGAAGTTTGCGGTTGTTAAACTAACATTGGTAAGTGTGAAATCATGGAGTAGGTCTCTGTGTAGTTATTCTCTTTATACCTCTGTCGTCTCTGTTCGTGGATCTGTTGTGCCAGTGCAAAGATGGCTGATGAAACAGCTGACAGACAACTGAAATGGTTCAGCAGGTAAAGGGATCTGTGGCTCTGCTGATGACNTGAGTTCAATACCTAGGATCCACATAGTGGAGAGAAAAAACTGACTCCCACAAGCTGTCCTTTGATCTCCACACTTGTGCTAAGACATCTGCCTGCCTGAACATTTGCATGTGCTCATGGTACACACAGACACACACACACACACACACCACACACATACACACACACACGCACACACACACACCCTGGGGGTTGTCAGTGATTTGAGTGGCAGTTGGGGGACATGGGAGGAGATGAGGAGACATGAGAGTAGGAAGAAGGGGAACAAATAATGTAGATATAGTACTCATGCATGAAATTACCAAAAATGTCTATTAAAATGAAGTCGAGTTGATGTTTATTAAGTGATTTTTAACACAGATTTAAGCATGATGTTAATAGAGAGGCCTTTGAACAGAGGGAAATATACCTCCAAGCACATGTGTGTCTGCTTCTCAAGAGAGAGTGCCATGATTGTCTTTTGTCAGCTGTGGTATAGANNAGTCTGAGTCTGGGGACACCTGTTTGAGGTTCCAGGTTCTTGTTCCCTGGAATAAAATTGATCCAGGACACAGAATATGATGGAAATACAGGTTTCATAATGGAAGAGAGAGGCTCTCCTCAGATAGGGGGCATTCTAGAGAGGTGGGACAGGACCAAGCCTCAAATGCCTTGGGTCCCCAGTGTCATGCCTATCGTAGGTTATTTAAATAGCTCCACCCTTCTCCCACATTCAGACAGCCATCCCGGAGGCTTTTCTCCAGCACATTCTGTTTTGTTTCACGTAGCTTCTGGGAAGGCTTTCCAGTCTTTTTGCCAACTGCTTCTTTCATGTTAATCTTAATAGTTTTTTTTTAATTCCCACCATATTTTGAATTTGCTATAGTTGTATATAATCAATGTTGGTGGCTTCTGAAGTTGCATCTCAAATGGCTCCTAAGGAATATAAATGAGACTACAGTGAAATCTGGTTAGATTTACTACCAGGATTCTGATAGGCACTGGATGGGATTACAGCAANTAGGTAAAAACAAAATCTAGATCACAGGGATGCAGGGGAGAGTTGGATGTTTTNGTTGTTTACAGAAATTAATGTAATTGTGAGAATCCTACAAAACATCTGGGCAAGAAGTAAGGCAGTATTCAAGGTCAGATTCAGGCCTTGTAGTTCATTGGCATTTAAACATTCTTATTTGAAAATATTTCTATATAAAAGGAATATTGTCTCTCTGTAGGCAATCTTGATTCTCAGCTGCCANAGGCTTCAGAAAGACTCTGAAATAAGGGGGGAAATTATGTCCNCATAATTTGCCCTTTCCGTTCTCCCTCAAGTCTACCAAACTGCCATTCTTTTGATGGAGCTACTTCATTTAGCAGATAGAATCTGGCCAATTATCAGTTATTGTAAGTCCATACAGTNCTGATTCAAAGAGGTCATAATATATGAGGGAAGGTGGCAGGGAGAAATGCACAGTGGCACACTTCCCTGTACTGTGGAATCCCTGTTTTGAATATGCAGTGTTCTGGAAACTAGAGTAGTTGCAGCCAAGGCTCTGTGACTGAACTTCAATTATTGAAGATGTTGAGTCTGCAAGAAGGAAGAGTAGGTGGTGTTTTTGACCTCGATTTTGAAAGATGAGAGGAGACCGATGAGTATTGGGAGTTGTTTTAAAAAAAGAGCCAGAGTCATTAAACTGGTAAAAATAGATTTTACTCAGGAACTAGTACAATAGGGAAGTCATTAGAATATAGAGCAGGGCTCAATTCCTATATTGCAATAATTTCTAAGTAAAGTTTGTTTTTAACCTCTTCACTGCCCGGCTTTTTTCCTTCCTCCTTCTGTTCTTCTTCAAGGAAGGAGGTGGTGATTGTGAGCATTCCAGATCGAGGCAAAAAGAATGAACGNACCCAGAGAGGCCTACAGCAATTTAAGGAAAAATGTAATCCACTTGAAAGTTTAAATACTCAAGAGAAACAAGAATTCTCTAAAGGCAGAAAGCAGTGTTGTAGTCAGGGAAGTATTAGCNGATAGTAAGGTTTTTGTAGGAACAGATCCGCTTACTAGCAGCGGTTCTCAACCTAGGAGTTTTATATGAGTTGCATTACGAGTCGTAACTAGCAAAATTACAGCTATGAAGTAGCAATGAAATCATTTTATGGCTGGGGTTCATCACTTAAGTAACTATTAAAGTGTCACAGCGCTAGAGAGGTTGAGGTACTGGCCTAGAGGTACATAGAACACAAGGGAGATTTCTATTTACTTCTGGGAGCTCCAAAGGGAAAGGTGAGTCTGACAAGATCGCTTGAGTGCTGTGCCAAGAAGTTTGGACTTTATTCTCTAGTGCCAAATGGGAGCTCCTAGAGCAGCAGGGAACTTGACAGCGGATAGTGTTCTGACAGGCTCGTGCTGCACAGAGCAGCCACGCCTTTTCAGGCCTCAGTTTACCTGCTTAGCACAAGAAACGTGTTGAGGCAGATAGCTTTCAGCATCCTGGCCTCTTGGTCCCCTCGGCTTAGGNGTCCAGGCTCTCCTCGGGTGCTTTTGATGCAGGGCAGGGCGNGGCGGAGAAACACGTGTTCCGATAAACAGCGGCCTGGAATAGGCGGGGCGGGAGGAAGGCCACGCTCCGCCGCCATGCCGGGAAGCCTTCGTGTTCCGGTTCTCCCAAGAGACGTAAGTCCTGGCCCGGGGCTACCCGTGCCTTCGTAACCCTGCGCCGCACCTCCGCCGGGCCAGGAACTAAAAACCCCAAGCCCGGGGCTTCTGGAGCCAGAGGGCGCGCGCAGCCCGGGCGTCACGTGACGCCGCCCGCCCACGTGACCGGCGGCGCTTGCGCTCGCACCCGGGCTGCGGGCGGAGCTGGCTACGGCGGTGGCGCTGAGAGGCTGGCGGCGTCTGGGCCCCGCGGAGCGGCCTGGCAGGTAGAGCGGTGCGGGGCGGAGGTGCGGGCGAGCGGGCTGGCGGGGCCTTGCTCGGCCGCTGCGGGGTCTGCGCATCGGCCCCTACCGGGGGCCGCGGGCACCGGGCGCGCTCGCGACGACCCGGTGACGCGGACTCCACACGCCGGGGTTCTGGGTTGCGGGAACTTGAGCCAGGTGTGCGGTGAGCGGAGTAAACGGCGTTGCCCGTGGCCTGCCTCTGATGGACGCTGCCTGCGCTCCCTGGGAGGACCATCGAGGCTCGCCGGTTAGCGGTGGGAAGCTGCTGTCTGCTGCAGAGCGTAGAAGCTGAGGGTTGTAGTTTTATAAAACAATAAATCTAGCCTTTTAAAGAAAAACCGCTCACGGTCTCCCTTGCCTTTGCCCTGTTTGTTACGAGGACTAAAGCTGGCAGGAGGCAAAAATCTGAGATCCTGAGACTGCTGTGTGTTGTCTCGGGGATTAGCATCAAAGTTAAGAAATGCTTCCAGGCTTGAGAAGACGCTTGGACCCTGAAGGGAGTTTAGAGTATGCTTTAAGTTCTAACTTCAGCTTAAATCACAACTGTATTTAGCTTCTCTTCACATGTGGGCTGGCTTTTAATCTATTGTGTGAATACCAGTGAATTTATTAGTACTTCTGGGCCGGTCTTTTTCTTTCCCCTCTTAATTTGTGCCTATTGAAGAAGTGATGCCTTAATCTTTGAAGTATTTCTTCTGCAAGTGACTATTACAGCTTATGATCCAAAGGGTTAAGTAACACGAATCTCAGAAAATATAGAGAAAACCAAAGCTATGGAGCTTGTAGCTTAAAAAAAAATTTTTTTTTAAGACTTTCAATTGAGTGCCTGTGTGTTCCAGGAGCTGCGAAGTATGGGATCTTTATCTGAGTCATGAAATTGAAAGGCTCCTTCTGTATCCGGTACTATAAAGAAGCATAGGAAACAAGACTTGGGCCTTTCTTGAGTCTAGAGGCCATCCAAGACATTGAGACACGTTTTCTTTCTTACTAGGTCCTACGGTTAAATTCTTAAAGTGTTCCATTACCTTGTATGTATTGAGGAATATGATGAGAATTACTTGACTTGAATTCGAATAGATTTCCTGGGATGTTAGTTAATAATTATCTACTATGTATTTGACTCACAATATGGGCTCAATTTTAAAGTTTTTAAGTATATCCAGGCCACAGTGTATGGTTTGTAAAAAGTTTCCACGCAGAGAATGGAGGAAACTTTAGAAAATGTTAATAAACATAAAGAAGAATGTACACAATCTGTAATTTTACTATCTAGAGCAAACATTTCGTATTTTGGGGTGTGAGTTCTATTTACTTTGGAAATTTGGAGAGTTGCAGAGTTCACATAGATTTCAGATTGTAAGAGAAAGCCACTAGCAAATGTTTGGGGATTGAAGCTGCCGAAGTTCTACTTGACTCTAGAATTTAGATAGTTTGAATAGCAGTTCAAATAACTAGGCTACTTTTGTGTTTCAATGTAGTAGATACACTCTTAAAAATATGATCATACTCATACTCCCATAGTCACAGATGGTAAGGTGTGAAATGTCTCCAGGAAGTGCTGCAGTTCATTCAGGGAGGCCTTCTCTGGAACCTTCTCTGAAGTGTGAGGGGAGTGCGATGTTGGCAGAGGTAAGCATTCCAAGCGTCCAGCTGTTTGCTGGAATAACTTTGTGATGCACCAGAAAAAGTTATGGTTGTAGAGATGAAGTGTCCTTTCTCAAGATCAGTCAATCCTGGATTTAGCATGGTGGAGGCGTCTCAGCGCCATCCTTATAGCTGTGGGAATTTACTTCCGGAGATACCTAGAGCAGCCTCATTGCCTGCTTCTCTCCTCAGCAGGTGGAGGTGGTTTTCTCTGCTTCATTTGAATCTAGGCAGGCCTTTGAAGAGTGTTCCACCAGTTCTGAGTGTGGCCCTTAAGAGGCATGGCAGCTTTAGGTTTCACTGGTGAAGGAAATTCCTGGGCCACCTCTAGGCTGGTAAATTACTTACCAAGAGCACTTCTGAGGTTGACAGACAGGATCTTGAGTTCAAGGCTATCGTGAGCTCTGAAGTGAGACCTTGTTTAAAAAATAGATAATTGAAACAACATAATTTCCTGTGCCTTAAAACCCTTGGTATCAATCTAGGCCACNTATAACTGAGTCCTGAGATTTAAACCCTGGGCACAAAATTGTTGTCAGCATGTCTAGTAGCAGGCTTTGGTGATAAATCTTTAAATCTTATTGTATAACACATAGAAATGTACTGAATTAAGTGAAAATGGTAACTGGCTAAATATAAAAACTAATTTTCTTCTGTGTCATTGGTTATTACTGATGTGATTATTGTCACTGGTTTTACATTAACTCTTTATGATATGATCTGAATGATGAATGTGTGATTCTCCCTGTAGTTTGTCATTTGATGAAGTTTAGCATGTAGTTTAAGTCCTTGTTTTCAAAAGAGCACATGGGAGAAGGAATCTTAAGCAAACTGTCATTTCTAATGTGTTTGTCACAAGGCTTTGAGCAAACCAAGTGTTAGTTTTCTTAGGAGTACTTTTGTCTCTGCCTTTGAGAAAAATCCTCTGAGCAGTTTCCAGTTTCATTTTTGGCTAGAA
>LZPO01008143.1:50386-62373 GCA_001675575.1 Neotoma lepida | reverse complement strand
TTTTTAATTACATTGTTTTAAATTTTGTGTGGCTGTCTATATGTAGATGTGAATATGCCATGGTGTGGACAGGGAGGACATTAGGACAGCTTTAGAAGTTGGTTCTGTCCTTCTACCATATGGGTTTTGTGCAGTGAACTCAGGTCCTCAGGCTTGGCAAGAGGCAACCAGTTTTAACGAATCATTGACCAATTTTGCTGACCCTGAATCTTAAGTTTTCAATGAGTTGTATAGCATAAAATTTGAATGGTAAAGACAAATTCTATATGTTTTGTATTATAAAAGGAAGAGGTGCTTCTGAATTTTCTTGAAACAGGAACCTGCTTAGAGGCATTGACATCACACATGGCTTCTGCCCCATTTGTTCTGTAAAAGGTGCAAACCTGACATTTTGGGGACATCTCTTCCTGCTCACTCCTCCTCTCTTCTCTTTCCTTCCTTCTTCCTCTTCCCCATCTCCCCTCTCTGTCTCTGTCTTTTGAGATAACGCTACTTAAAAATCAAGGGTAAAAGATGCCATTCTACATTTATGGTGACTTATAAAGGGCAGTTTGAAATACTTGTCAAGGGTAAAATAGTTATTAGACCTGGACCCAGCAATTTCATTTTTAGGAATTTATTTTAGAAATTTAAGTATAAAATAAGACATTTACTCAGTATTGTATGTGAGCAGTACTTTCAGTGTTCCAGAATAAAGCTACAAATTATTTAAATGTGTATTAGTAAGAGGCAAGTCAATTGTTAGATCAGTGTAGTGGAATACCTTAGAACTGTTGAAGTGATGTAGCTCTCCTAGTGCTAAACAGGAACAGTTTCCACTAGTGAGAAGGGGATAGAGGGGAGATTTATGTTTTTTTTCTAAAACATATATGCCATGTGCGCACACACAGATCCCGTACACGCACTCACACACTCACTATACTCGTGGGTATTCATTTCCCCTGGAAGGAATTACAAACCACTGATAATAATGATTGTTTTCACCATAGAGGGGACTTGACTTCCCAATATTCTTCTGTACCATTTGGAACAGTTCATTGTGCTTATGTATTTTTACCTTCCCATGTCCTTAAGAATGTGTAAGCGTCATTATAAGTCTCTGGCTGCAGTGACAGGCCCCTCTAGTGATGTTCTGTGGTGCTCACCCCTCATTGAATGTGTAATATGATGTTTAGGGCTAATAAGCCTCTGATCCCTATGCAGGTTGGTACTGTTGGGAGTAATCTCTGGATGTAGGAGCTGAGGCGTTGGCTGGTGTGCTGAGCCCCAAAGCTCTCTCAGAGAATGTGTTAAGTAGAGAGATGTTAGAACAGGAAGGACTTTNCTGGCTGTGTTTAAAGAGCAGAGGGTGAGAGGAGGGAACTTTAGCAGTTTGGGTCCTCATTAGGACAACCTGGTTGTGTTCTGTTTGCAGAGGTGAGAGCCAGAGTGGAAATTCACTAGCATGATGAGGTTTTGTGTTTGTACAGAGCCCCCAATATCCCCACTCCTTCTTTTCAACCTTGCAGAAATAAGAGCCGCACCCAGGATTCTTTGCATAAACTCCATAAACAGAATCATACCTGCTTCATGGAGGGCACCATTTAAGCTAACCAAGCCTGGCCTCAAGTTCAGAGTCATCAGCTCAACACCCAGATTGGAGTAAACTGTCTTATCTTTGTAAATGTGAGGTGATAGCTATGTGTCAGTAGGAAGACAGTTTCATTCAGTTCCTCTGTCAGCTTTACCTACTGTTGGCTTTCTGAGGGACACCACATTCATGTCATGAAGCAGTGGCTGTGTGGCAGGGGTTTTCTGTAAGGATTGAGCTTTTCAGGTATTCTGGGTTTGGGCATGTGTGAGTGGAGGTGGAGGTAATGGTTCTGATTTTTCTAACTCCCTCCCTCTCCTGGTTAAGAACTGACAGACAAGTTAGGATTGTGATTTTTTTTTTTTTTGTCTTGTTTTTTGAGACAGTTTTTCTCTGGTTGTATTGGAACTCATTATATAGCCCAGGCTGTCCTCAAACTCACAGAGATCTACCTGCCTCCAGAGTGCTGGGATTAAAGGCGTGCACCACCGTGCCTGGTTTAGTACTGTAATTTTTACCTAAATCCCTGAGTGACATATCCTTAGGAGAGTCCAGATCCATGTATAGCCGGCTTTCTCTTTGTTAGGTACTAACATGTGCGTGTGTGTAACAGTTTAGCTGCTAGTATTGGGCAAGAGAAACTCCTGGTTCTAGTATGCTGTCTTCTCATTTCAGGGAGAGGCCTGGTTTTGATTGGACATACTGGGGAATTAATGTCCCATTTCCATAAAGGTGAGTCAATTTTTCTGGGATTATCTTTTGGTGGCTTTTATTGATAATTAATGAAACGCTTGTTAAAGCTNGATTAGTGGTTATTACTTTTTTCTTGAAATACTTTTTAATTCTTGCAGCAGAGATGTCAGCTTATTTATAGGAATCACCCAAAGCCAGAGTCATGGTGGATGTAGGAAAGTGGCCAATCTTCACTCTGCTCTCACCCCAGGAAACTGCATCAATCAGGAAAGCATGTGTCTTTGGTACCTCTGCCAATGAGGCGATCTATGTCACTGACAATGATGAGGTAAGACGAAACTGAAGTTTAGTTTGGGGCCTTATTTGGGGGTTGGACTTGAAACCTTATAGTTTGAAGGCTGAAAATAGGTTTGGGGTAAAGAGAACTTGAAGTCCAGGAAGAGTATCTTTGATATGTTTTCCAGTTTTGTGTTTTAATGCTTCCACTCTACAGTATAGACTTATACTGCAAAGCCTGAGTGTTCTCAGCAGAGGCTAAAGATTTCCTAGTACCTTTAGTAGTCTCTTCTTGCCGCCTGGGCTCAGACTAGACTTGAGTGTGNCTTATTTTCTGAGCAGGGAAAGGAGTTTTAAATGTGATTTCAAGTCAGGTAACTTCGGCAAATGTATTTGTTCTCTAGGTCTTCGTGTTTGGACTGAACTATAGTAACTGTCTAGGAACTGGAGATAACCAGAGCACTCTAGTGCCCAAGAAACTAGAANCCTTGTGTGGAAAAAAGATCAAAAGCCTTAGTTACGGGAGTGGCCCCCATGTCCTCCTCAGCACCGAAGGTAAAGAGGGAAAACTCTGGCTTTGGTTTGTGGGTAATTGAGCAGTTCATTCTGAGCCAAGGAAAAGGGAGTGCTGTATCAAGTAACTAACTTCGGATTGTTCTTTATTTCTGGGGGAGAATACCAGGAAAGTAAAACTTAAGACTGAGGCCACCTGCAATAGCAGCAATGTGTCTTGTATACAGACGGTCTCTAGGTTCTTGGACTTCCAGTATAAATTGCAGAATGCTGGAAAGGTCAAAGGAAGTGGTTCCTCCAGGCTATTTTTTCAATGGATGTGTGGACACAAGGTAACTTTGGGAGGGTTTCTTTTATATATTTATTTTTAAATTTATTTTTATTATTATTTGAACTATATGCATATGCGGTGTTGGGGGTGTGCATATTAGCATAGGGCCTTCAGAGGCCAGAAGTGCTAGATCCCCATGGAGCTGGAGTTACAGGTGATTGTGAGCCATCAGTTCCTGATGTGGGTGCTGGGAACTAAACTTTGGTCCTCTGGAAGAGCAGTACATGCTGTTAACCACAGAGCCATCACTCTAGCCCTCTTTTTATATTTTTATAAACCTACATAATCTGGATTTTCTCCTTTGTGTAGTTGCTGAATTTTGAATCAAGATACCTTAGTTTATTCTGAAAAACATCCATATGGGTGCCATATTGAAGGGATAGGAGAAGTGGACAGATTCTTGTCCTTTTGACTGTCTCTCACCAAGGTCACCAAAGAAGTCTGGATATTCTCCTTTGGTAATTATCTGTACTGTGGGCAAGCAGCACCCTGAAAGTATGTCATGTGTAACTTCCTCCCTTTGAGTTTTAGATCTTTTATCCCTTGCAGAGGTCCTCCAATTTTGTTAGATGATCCTGTAGTGCAGCCTTTGGGAGACGATTGCATCTCTCCTTTGTGTGTCTGTACTAGGGAACCTCAGCTTCCATGGATACTGCCTCAGCTTCTGTGTCTGCCTTGGTGTTGGACTTCCCTCATTCAGGAGTGTTTGAGGGAACAGTTTGATGCTCTGACTGTGTTTGAGCATCATGAGGCAGCTCTGTCACTACTGCTCTGAGTCAGCATTTGATTGCCACCACTCTGGCCCTTTCAGCTGAGCTTCTCCCCATCATGGCCTAAGGATCTGAAGTTTTCTGGTCATAACCAGTTCTTGATATCTGACCCTAAATACTGAAGAACATTTTTAATATGGCAAACACACTAAAAGACATACTTTCAAATTACTAACTTTCTTTAAAGTTGTCACCTTTGGAAGCTGTCATAATCCTTTTGGAATTATGCTATAGTGTAGACAATATGTTTTAAGTATCTTGAGTATTAAATTTAGTATACAAATAGTTAGGGCTTGGTGAGAAGTATTTTCTTTTTATGTTTAATTTTTATCTTTATAGTATATTTTATGCAATATGTATTAAGCATACTATACATTGAGTGCCATATGTATGATTGATGACTATATCTATATTATGTGTGTTATAACCAATCAAATCATTTTAAAAACTTTGTGTGTGTACATGTATGTTCATATTTGAGGACAGGTAGGTGTAGGGGTGTGTGTGTGTGTGTGTGTGTGTGTGTGTGTGTGTGTGTGTGTGCATGTATGTGCATGTATGGTGCTGGGGATTGAACTACTGTTTAGAAGGAACCACTTGAACTCTTTAGATGTTTCTTTAGGAATTTGATCTCTCATATTTATTATTATTGTTATGTATGTATGTGAATGTGAGTACGTGTGCCACAGCATGCATAGGAGTTGAGAGGACAACTCTTGGAGTTGTTTCTCTTGGGCTTGCATCCATGGGTGGCAAATACTTTTGCTCACCGAGCTATCTTGCTGGCTCCCCATTCCACCTTATTGAGGCAGTCTTTATTGTTTCTGCTGTGCCATCTCCTCAGCCCCTCTTTTACTCCTCTGTGTGTAACTATTTCCTCCTTTGAACATTACAGAGAGATCCTTTTCTTTATCCCAAATATTGTGAAAGAGTCATGACTGCTCTGAAGTGGGTACCTTTTAGCTTATTAGTAATCTGTATGTCTTGCCTTCATTTCTAGAAAACATTTTTATAACTTTTCATAGATAATTTCTTTTTTTTCTGCTCTTTTTTTTGGAAATTTTCTTATATAAAAGAGATTCTAACCTAATTTTCTTAATTTTCTTTCTTATATATGTTCTAGAAAATTAACTTACTAAAAACCATGTGTAAATACATTTTACTTACACCTATGTTTGTGCATGGTGTGTGTGTGTGTGTGTACCCCAAGTCCTCACCCAATTCTTGCAGCACCACACAACCAAGTTCCAACTGGTGATGACAGGACAGCCACAACATACCCTTGCTGTAACTCTCTCATAACTGATGGCACATCTTCTTGGGAATTTAGGGCTAGAGTTGGCTCTGTGCCCACTTCCCCTTTTGCAGACAGTGGTGGATGCCTTTTCTGGTTTGCTTTGTTAGTTACAATATCTATCTGTTTTCCATCTCCAAAGCTTTTGTCTCCTGTAGCCTAGGCTGTCCTCAAATGCATTGTGTAGCCAAGACTGACAGTGAACTCAAGATCTTCTTGTCCTACTACAAGAATCCAATATAGAGAAGCCTATTTTTATACATAAACTCTGACTTTGACCACAAGTCTGATCTTGTATACAGGTGCCCAGTCCTTTCATGAGAGCTTTGCCTCTGTCCTCTCTCTTCTCTCTAATCCTTCACTCCCTGACTCCCTACTAGTGGTTCTCTTAGGAGAGGAGGGAACAGATGCCAGGGCATTAGAAGTTGCAGAGGGTTACCAGTTCTGTTGGAGCCAGTGCTTTCTGTGCTTGTGTGTTTAGATGGAGTTGTCTACGCCTGGGGCCATAATGGATACAGCCAGCTGGGGAATGGAACCACCAATCAAGGCATTGCTCCTGTCCAAGTCTGTACGAATCTCTTGATCAAGCAGGTGGTTGAGGTAGCCTGTGGTTCACATCATTCAATGGCTTTAGCAGCTGACGGAGAGGTAAGTGTGCTCTTTGATTCCTTTTAAAGAATTATCATAGACTACATGATACAAAGTTTATTACCATAAGCATGTTGAGTGCACAGCTCGGCAGCATTAAGTACATTCATACTGTTTGGTCTGTCCACTCACAGACCTCTTTCATCTTAAAAAGCTAAAGCTCCAAATCTGTTAAATGTCAGTTCTCCTTGACACTGTGACTGTGACCACTGTAGGTACTGCCTGTGCATAGAACCAGACAATACCTGTCATTTTGTGACCGATTTCACTTAGCATAGTGTCCTCAAGTTCACTCATTTCCCTGGTGTGTGACAATTTTGTACACATATGTACAGTGTATCTTGATCCTTTCTACTTCACTCTTCCACTCTTCTGGATCCCTCTAGCATGCTCCCNTACCTTTATGTCTTCTTTTTGGGTGAGGAGATAACCCACCCACTGAGTTAGTACTCCTGGACTATTGACTGATCTTGTTGACTTAGTCCTGTGCAGGTAACCATAACTGCCACGAGCTCATTAGTGCAGCAGCTGTGTCATGTCCACAAGACAATTGACAGTGCTCTTCCAAGTATCTCCTTTTTAGGGCTGAGTAATATCCCATTATATATGTTACATTTTGTTCATGTGTCTGTGTGAAAGGGGTATTGGGAATCGAACCCATGGCCTCACATGCTAGGCAAGTGCTCTACCCTAGGCCTATTTCATTCAACTTGATGGAGATTTGAAGCATTTCCACTATTGAGCTATTGTGAAAATCTCTTGCTTTACTTGCTAGACTTAGTAGCCAAAAACGATCAAACAATAAAACCCATGCAAATACATTCTTTCTCCAGTAATATTTGTGTCATGTAGTCAGAATCACACTTAGCTGGGCTCGGTGTGTACAGGTCCATAATCCCAGCACTGAGGACTTGAAAGCAACACGGAGATTTCTAGGCTAGCCTGTGCTACAGAGGAAGAACCTGTGCAACAGATTAAAAAATATACTAGCAAACAAAAACCTTTTAAATAGAAGTTTTTTAAAATAAATTTTTTATTTGCNTTGGTGTTTTGCCTGCATGTATGTCTGTATGAGGGTATCAGATCGTGGAGTTACAGAGAGTTGTTACCTGCTATGTGGGTGCTGGGAATTGAACCTGGGTCCTCTGAAAGAGCAGTCGGTGTCCTCTTAACTGCTGAGCCATCTCTCCAGCCCCTAAATAAAAGTTGTTAATTGTAGTTGAAAGTTTTCTCCAGTCCTGCCCAGCCCTACAGTCCCGCAGCGGCTTATAAAATAATCACTCAGAGGCTTATATTAATTACAAACTGTATGGCCAATGGCTCAGGTTTCTTGCCAGCTAGCTCTGTCATCTTAAATCAACCCATTTCTATTAATCTATATTTTGCCACATGGCTGTGGCGTTACCAGTCTGCTGGCATGTTGCTCCTTGGGTGGTGGGGCTGGCATCTCTCTAGACTCCGCCTTTCTCTTTCCTGTCTCTCTCCTTGGATTTCTCGCCTGCCTCTAAGCTGCCTTGCCATAGGCCAAATCAGTTTATATATTAACCAATGGGAACAACATATATTCACAGCGTACAGAAAGACATCCCACAGCAATTAATTGCATTTATTTGTGTATTTATTTGGGGGCTATGCCATGGTGTGCATATAGAGGTCAAAGGGCAACTTGTGAGAGTCCATTCTCTCCTTTTACTGTGTTTGTCTGGGGATAGAACTCAGGTGTCTTTACCTGCTGAGTTATCTTGTTGGCCTCAAAAAACGCTTTTTGCTGCCATGAGGACCAGCCTTCAGCAGCTCAGAAATTGAGGGGGAGCCACGGAGTTGGCAAATTTGACTTTTGTATCTGAGGGAGTAAAACTTAACTCTCTGGGGCCAGTGAAAAAGAGAAACACACACACACACACACACACACACTCCTTTCTATCATCTCTCATCTCTTTATTTCTCATCTTACCTCTATCCAGATGTGTCCCTCTGTACCTTCTTAATTTTTCCCTTATAGCTTATATACCCCAGCAAAATCTTTCAAGCAGTATAAAAATTGCAGCATGGTTACATTCTATTTTTTAAGTGAACGATTACGATGAATACAAGTAAACAGCATGTTTTCTATATCCCTTACATGAGTAAACATTTTACATATTACAGGAGAAAAGCAAATAATCCCCAAGAACCCACATACATTCATGTCCAAGCAACCTGTTATAGATTAACAGAGTGTGAGCAAGCAAAGGTATTTTTCTCAGCCAGTTCTTTTACTGGCAGGCTGCATTTTGTGCTTACAAAGAAAGAATCAATCATTTATTATTTATATCAAAATGTAATCTTATAAAAAAATTTTAAAAGAATCACAAATCTAAACTTTTATATATGAAAAACAACCAGTCAGCTCTACTTTAAATCCTCAGGGTGCATACCCACTCATCAACAGTTTTTTAATATCAGGAAGCTGAGGGCAGAAATGCGTATAAGGGATTAATCATCACCCTTGATCACCAACCCATCCTTGAAAGAAGGGTACATCAGCCAGCAGTAGCCAGGCTGTCATTGTTTTTGTTCCCTGACTTCAGTGAGTCCCTTGCTCAACTATTAAAAATGTGCCTTTCTAAACTTTAAATTGTTCCCCAAGATTTTCTTCCTCAAAGCCATTAACAAAAACAACCTAACCCTANGTCATTATTAAAAGCTTTGTTTCAGCTATGATGCATACCGAAACCCATGAACACATTTCCCAACATTAAGATTAAAAGTCCTTGAGCTAGCCTACCTGGGACTCAGTTATTTTCTTTAATCATTAACCTAAGCCACACTCATCAAGAGAGACTCAGAAGTCCTAACTGCATGACACTTCCTTGTTCCTATTTTCTATCTCCACAGCCCCTGCTCTACCAGGGGCGGGAGCAGCACTATATCCTTTAACTATGTTAATATTTGCACTAAACTAACCTCTGTCATAATCCCTTACTATATTTATTAAAGCCCTCAATCATCAAAATTATATTTAAACTAACACTGTTATTGTATAAAGTCATTGTTTCAGTTAAACAGTATAGCTTAAGAGAAAGTCATCTTCATAACAATCCACAGGTAAAAATGCCCAGTAGAATGGGGTATTTCAATGAGATAATCACTACATTAAAGGCAGTGGGGACCCCCNCACACACACCCATGCCAGATACCAGAGAAAAATGGCAGCAGCAAGCATGTAAAGGCACAGCAGTAGCAAGAGACATTCTGGAGCCGAAGCCCTGGGGCCTTGCCTATCCNAGATTCACCCATCAGTGCCTTGCATTCTGGTGGCCAAACTCCTGAAGCTCAAGTGCCACCTCCTGCTCCTCTGATATGGCCAAGGGCACCTTTTGATGAGAGAACTCATTGTTCACGCTTGTGCACCTTTGCCATGATCACAAATTAGATGTGATATGTAAGCTTCTAAACACCCCCTTCCTTAGGGTGTATTTTTTTTTTCAGTGTGTATAATAATTTTGGAGGAAACAACTTTCCCAGCATTGTAGTAAGTAACTTGTTCAGCCCCTTGTTCCTGCTTATCATGTAGGTTACACACCCTGTTCACTCTCCCTCTGACCTCTGTAACTGTTGCTCCACCTCATGCTTTTGCTGGAGTCTTGCCTCCTGCCTGCACTGTTGCCATTGGTCTTTGTTAATAACTGGGATTCACCTGTTCAGTCTTCCCTAGCCCTTTGTGATTTCTAAAGCACAAATTAGGTCAGTCACATTGTTCCTTGTTTAAAGTTCTCCAGTGGTGTTAATTAGTTCTACCAATTGGGAACAAGTCAGAGAGGAAAATACCACAAAGCCNATGGTGACCCAGGTTTCGTGGTTGGGATGTACCAGAGGTAGGCGTAGCACACAGGCTGTGTCCAAACCCAGTCTCCTTGCCCATTGCTTGTTCAGTGGAAACATGGTCCACATTTAAAATAAAAGACAGTGGTATTTTTAAGGAACTTGGAATGTTCCAGAAGTACCTGAGGAATGATTGTTAAGTTAGACAAATCTTGCTCATTTCTGAAGCCTGGATTCTTGCTGGTTTTAATCATTAGCATGTGTTAGTTTTGATAATGATGCAGAATCCCTGCATTATTAAACTAGGTATTTCTGTGACTGTTCCTTGGTGAAGTATATGTTATTTTTCTCCTACCTGTAAAATGCATATTTCATCTGGGTTTTCATAGTCAAGACATCAGCAGTATGTTGGACTGTTGTCAGCATGTGAAATTAGAAAATACTGACAGGGAAGAAAGATGTAGAAGCCAGACTGAGGATGTGTGGAGACTGCTTGTCACATCAAAGGAGTGGGGTGAATGTAGGGTCTTAGAAATTCAGCTAGTGTTGGAAGAGGTTCTTTCTTCTTCTGCCATTAAGCCTCTCCATTCTCTATTGTCCCCTCCAAGTCCCCCTATATCCTTCCTAAACACATCTCCACCATGCTCAGAAACTCCCAACAGCTGTGGTTACCCACATAAGACCAAGTCAGCCCAAGTTCCCACAATAGATGGAGAGATGTCTCCAGGCTCTACTCCTTACTGAGAGCTATTGGCAGTTGGTAGCTGCTGTGGGAAGGGCAGGGAGAATCACTTTTTTTAAGGGTGTGGCCATTGGCAAAACATTTTTTCATTTCTCATACTTGTTTCTGGTTTTTGACTAGCATAGAAACCTGTTTGTGTGTCTCCAATAAAAATCTAGTGTTCAGATTGCGGTAGATAATAGATAGCAAAAGTAGGTTGTACAAAGTTGACATGTAGCAAGTGAGAACTCAAGTACTTGGAAGAACAATCTGATAATCAATGATATTTCTATAGGAATAGACATGTCCTTAGCACTTATGACTATTACTATTTTATGGTGAGAAATTACAATGGAAAGTTAGAAGTTTGATGGCTTTTATAAATATACTGTGTCAGAAACATAGACCAACATGTTTGTGTCTACATAATGTCAAAGTTTATTGAGTAACAGTAAATCCGCAAGGTACAGCAGCTTTG
This sequence comes from Neotoma lepida, assembly GCA_001675575.1. Lineage (NCBI taxonomy): Eukaryota > Metazoa > Chordata > Mammalia > Rodentia > Cricetidae > Neotoma > Neotoma lepida. The sequence goes on along the minus strand of LZPO01008143.1, from coordinate 51,275 downwards.
GTAGCAATTTGTCAAGTAGCCCTGCTGTCCTTGGTAGTCCTGGCTGAAGACCATCACAAATTATTTATTCCAGTCTTNTAAATTTTCAATCTTAATTACTTATATTAACTCTTAGAGCACACATTATATTGCTCTCCCTCCCTCCCCGCCTCTGTGTGTAAAACATAAATATTACAAAGGGATTAAAGAGGCCACAGAAGGGTTAAAGACATTTCAAACAGACCTGAGAGGCAAAAGCTGGTAGAGGTGCAAACTCCCACTCTCTGTGGGAGTAAGATGAACTCAGGCTGGAGCTCTCTGGGAGAGGTGATAGCTGCTGCTGCTGCTAGAGTCAAGGTGTGGGGGCAGAATTGAACTGCAGAAGCAAGGTGAAGTAGAGGCTCAAGAGGCAAGGGCTAGGATTGGGTCCAAAGGGATGAATGGGCAAATAGATGGACAGTAGCTCCAGACAGGTGGTGGATAGAACTTGTCAGCAGGGTGTCCATGGTGAGCTGAAGCCCCTAGGACACTTGGGAGTTCTCTGCTTCCTCTACACACTGGTCAGATGCAAAACCTGTGGGGTCGTTACCACTGCAGAGTTAGATGTGTTCTTTATGGGATCCAAGTGAGTGTTGCACCTTTTTCTTAGTCTGGTGTGTCAGATAAGTTCTTGTGCCTGGCTTTCCTGATATAATTTTAATGTGCTAGTGGGCTTCTACAGTCCTAGTTTATGTTTATCAATTTATGTAGTAGCACTCTTACTTATCATTCTGTGTCTTGTGGATGGTGCCAGACAGATGGTGCTGTTTAGGTGTCCACTAAGTGTATCAATCATAGTAGACTAAAAAGCTGCTTATAAGATGGACCCTCTCAGGACAAGGCACAGTCCGAAAACCATTTTGTTGTTGGG
>LZPO01008143.1:34897-46864 GCA_001675575.1 Neotoma lepida | reverse complement strand
GCTTAGAGCTGGGGTTACAGGCATGTACATAATGCCTAGCTTTTTTTATTTTTATCCGTTTATTATCTGACTCTTTATTCTCTTCTTCTACCACTATTCTACCTACTTATCTTCTGTCTCTGCCTGTGACATTCTGTGTGCCTTCTGCCTGGAACACCATCATCTAACCCTGCTCAGGTCTCCACTTTGTAGCCTTCTCTCACATTGCTTCTTAGGAAGGAAATCTTCTCACTGTTCCTGCAGTACCCTGATGATCTCTGTTGTGGCTCTTACTACCTGCTCACCAAGTGTGCACATGTTCATTGCCTTTGTTAAACTTGGGCTAAAGACTCCTTTCTGTGCCTTTTACTGTGTAAGACATATGGTAGGTGCTTGCTAATCATTAATGACCCTCAACTTTCTCACTTGTGAAGTCATGGAATGGGGATAAAGTCAACCTCCGAATTGCATTTGTAGGATCACATAGTGTGCACTACAGGTTTTGGAGTATCTGATTTCTGTAGGACAGGACTTCTATTCCCACTGGCAGTTTCCACAGCTTGTCCTCTCTTCTCTCTCTCAGGTGTATGGCTGGGGCTATAATGGCAATGGACAGCTGGGCTTGGGAAACAATGGCAACCAGTTGACCCCAGTGAGAGTGGCAGCTCTGCACAGCGTGTGTGTGAACCAGGTACTCATTGCATTTCTTGCCAGCCAACCCCACCCACCATCCATGCTCTGATGACAGATGTATTGGAGGTTAATTCTTTTGTCATTCATTTCTGGCAATTCTTTATGCCTTTACTTTTCACATTTAGTATTTTAGCCTTCCTGTTTTCTGTTAGGAAAGGGAAGCCCATGGTAGTGGACATGGTCTTCTTTACAGGGTAAAGAAATTCATGAAGTCCAGTGGTCAAAGAATTAGACTTCCCTGATGCTTCTGAGTATTCCAGCAGATGCCAGTCCACACATGCTGCTGACCTGGCATTCTGCAGAGGCCAGCTGTGACCCAAGCAGGTGGTTGCTCTGCCTGTCCGTCTTCTAGTCTAGTAACCATTTGTGTTTACTTTCAGATTGTCTGCGGCTATGCACATACTCTAGCACTAACAGATGAGGGCTTGCTCTATGCCTGGGGAGCTAACACNTATGGGCAGCTGGGAACTGGCAGTAAAAATAACCTGCTAAGCCCAGCGCACATCATGGTGGAAAAAGAAAGGTAAATTTGCCACGCCATGTCTTGGAGACTCTATGTGTGTGTGGCCTTGGGACTATGTGGCAGGGCTGTGGTATTTAGCTTGTGAGTCTTGTTTATTAATGAGAATATTATTATATTCTCATTTTGATCAAAATGGCTTATAAGTCAGAATGAACATGTAAACTTGCCCTGTTCTGAGGCACTCACCTGAGATTGGTAGAAACTAAGGCATCTTAGTTCTGAAAGACTTGGAACTGTCCATTGTATGGGGGGCGTTATTTAGGATCTGCGATCACACTGAAATTCAGAGTGTAGCACTAACTTTGTCCTGACTAAATTTACTTTTAAATAATAAAAGTTTCTCTTTAAAGGACATTATCTACTTAAATATTGATTTGGTTTAATGTCTGCTTCTGGAATAGGTACTTAATATTTGTTCATCAAATTGTGAGGTTTTATGCAGTTTGTTTGGGAGCCTGCCTTAGGAGCACTATGAAAATGAAGCCGGTCTGGCTTGATGCCCTTTTGGTTTGGAATGTTGAGAGCCCATGAGCCTCAGCCCGGTAGCATTCATCCTAATGAATATGTTGAATGCTGGGTGGAGGTGGGGGGGGGGAATGTATCTATAAGGAAATGTTTATTGAAGATAATATTTACAAAGAGGGATGGTAGAGAGGAGATGGATAGTCACATCTGGAAAGTACTTGTAAGTACCTGAGTTTGAGCACCAGAACCTGTATTTAAAAAGCCAGATGTGCTGGTGTGTACTTGTAATNGTTGGCCAGCCTAGCCTATTTGGTGAGTTCCAGGCCAGTTAAGAGACCTTATCCCAATAAAAAGCTTTACTATGGTGTCTGAGGAATTACACCTGGGGCTGTCTTCTGGCCTTGACACAGATGTGCACACTACCCTTACCCCGCCCCCCATGAGCACACACACATGAAATAGGTTTTTTTCTAGTTAAAAANTATTTTTAGTGTGTTGGTATGAGTGTTTTCCCTCATGTATGTATGTGCACCCTGTGTGTATGCCTGGTGTCTGTGGAGTCAGAAAGGGTGTTGGATCCTCTAGAACTGGAGTTACAGATAGTTGTGAGCCACCATGTGGGTGCTGTAACACAAACTCAGGTCCTCTACAAGAACAAAAAGTGTTCTTAACCTCTGAGCCATCTCTCCAGCCCCGCTATCTTTCNTTTGTTTACTGTTCATATTCCCAGAACAGTGAAGACATTTTGTCATTGTCCACTGTCCTCATTGACTTTAATTTTCAGTCTCTTTCCAAGTTTGCCACAACAGTATGTATTATTTATATATTCCTACCTCAGGATGAACTTAGGTGAGAAGTGTGGCCTTCGGAGAGAGAGAGAGGAGGGGCTGTGTTAGAGAAACTCTTTCCTGACCTTTGGTTCTGAAGGCAGGGTCAGTTGCTTACATCACTGACCTTGGGCTGACTTGTGAGGTGTTCAGGCATGAATTTCTAAATTACTATCTAAGTGTGCTGGAGGNTCGTGTGGTAAGGAAGTAACATGAATTTTTCCTCAATGTTTCAGGGTTGTAGAGATTGCAGCCTGTCACTCCACCCACACGTCTGCCGCCAAGACTCAGGGCGGGCACGTGTACATGTGGGGCCAGTGCCGGGGCCAGTCGGTGGTCCTTCCACACCTCACCCACTTTTCCTGCACCGATGATGTGTTTGCCTGCTTCGCCACCCCTGCTGTCTCATGGCGCCTCCTGTCTGTGGGTAAGCCACTCAAGCCTGCTTCCACCTGGGATAACCAAATCCTATCCCTGCGTATTTGGTGGCTGTGAGCTGCTTAGGTTCTAGGGTTTTCTGTATGCTTTTTATGCTTTTCCTGAATAATAATCGGATTTATTCATAGGTCAGGAAACACTCCCATAGACTTTTTCTTCCCAGAGTACTTCTATTTTAGTTGAATTCATACTTAATAACAAAATTAACCAATACANTCAAGTGGAATTTAGTCCATTCATAATGCTTTGTACCTACTGTTTTATATTAAGCTCCAAATGTTTTTATTACTTCAAAAGGCAACCACAACTCACTAAGCAGCCACACCTCATCTACATCCCCTTTTCCTGAGGGAGAGAAGATGTTATGGAAGACTTAAGCTGCTACTGAACTTCAGGAAAAACAAAGAACCTTTTTTAAAAATGTATTTTACCAGCTCAGTTAGTATAATACAATGTATATTTACAATAAATACAGTGACGGACAAACATTTGGCTCAGTGAGTGGGACCATTTGATTGTAAGCACATGTATGTTTAGCATACACAGCCAAACAGGCCAGTACAGCACAGCCTGAGATTTCCGTGGACTGCTCCAGCTGGCCTAATCATGAAAGGTTTCTCCAGGTTCTTCTATCTTAAAATGCAGGTATCTTTTTCAGAACAGTATTTAGTACTGTTTAGAGAGGAGAGAAAANTAGCCACTGACCTTATCTTGTAAATTGCTTCTTTCCTTCCAGCCACTTAAGTCAAAAGGGTTTTCTCTTCTAGATGTGAGTTCAGTTGTGAGAGAGCCCTAAAGGCAGGCTATACTGGTCATCACAGACAAAGAGGGAAGGGTTATTTCCATCCTGTGATGAGATGCTAAGGCACCCATAAAAACCTTTGTTTTGGGTGAGTGCTTGGCNATCACCCATCTGGACACTGCCCACCTTAGTTGTCTCCTCTTTTCTCTGGAGCACTCTAGACTGTAGAGTCAGGGAAGACTGTTCTGTAAGTTAGTCCCTACTTTTTCAAAGCCACAGTGCTCCTGGCTCAGTCATTGTTCTCAGCCCGGGACAGTGGAGAACTGTCCACTTTGGCTTAACAGTACCCAGCCTCTGCGTGGGTCTTTCTCAGTGTCATTTGTTACTCTTCCTCTGTACATAGAAAGTATTGGATGGGTTTGTATTGGGTCCTTGACTGTGTTCACAATAACACCATGCTCCCTGGAGAGACTCATCACAGCAGCTCATGTCACGGAACATCATTGATTTTCTTGCAGAATGCTTGAGTCCTTAGAAGGAAAGTTGGCTGCTTCTAGATATCATGGAAGGATTATTGTTATAGCATTAATTTTCAGGGTTAAGTGCAATTTTAGATATTAGATGGCTAAGATGTTTCTCCCCTAAGAACCGTTTGCATGGTAAGGTAAATTCACCTTGATTTGAATATGCCATCCTTGAAACTACTCATATCAGAGCAAAGATGCTGTCAGTGTTTTAGTCAAGGAAAATTGGTAAGCAGTTCATCCCAGAAGAGAAACCACTCAGGTTATGAGAGCAGTTGTATTCCCCATAGACTACCCGTGAGGTTTGATCATTCGTTTATTTATTTATTTTTATTTTGGTTTTTTAAAACAGGGTTTCTCTGTGCATCCCTGGCCATCCTGGAACTCACTCTGTAGACCAGGCTGGCCTTGAACTCACAGAGATCCACCTGCCTCTGCCTCCTGCTGGGATTAAAGGTGTGTGCCACCACCGCCTGGCGTGAGGTTTCTTTTTAGTGCATATTTTCATGTTTAATTATACATGAAGACTGTTATTTGACTTTCCCAGATACTCATTTTGTTTCATTTGTAGTTTATAGGTCAGTTACTTTAATACTGTGAGTTTGATTTGTCAAATGAGTCATGNGCTTTATTGACCAGAAATAGAGTGGAATTATGCATCATAATTATCTTTTGAAAGCCTCTCATGCCTGATTCAGTCTCCTGAGCTTTGTGTTAACAGTGTGTCTGTTGCCTTCAGAGCATGAAGACTTTTTAACAGTTGCAGATTCACTGAAGAAAGAATTTGATAGTCCAGAAACTGCTGATCTGAAGTTTCGGATTGATGGGAAATATATTCATGTGCATAAAGCTGTCTTGAAAATCAGGTATTTTTGCATGAGTTTAGAGCCATCAGTAACTTTACTTTCTTTTTGCTATTTCAATGTGTTTATTACACCACAGAATAGACACTAAGAGGAAGTGGCTGTGGCAGTACAAGAAGAATGACAACTTAGTATTTTCGGCAGATAGTTATCAGCTTTACTTGTTATCAAAGAGTATCTTTTGCTTGTGTTCATGCAACTTTTAGGAAGTTGGGNAGTATAAGTATTTATGTTGGTTTTTTTCTGTTGTTTAGTTTTCTATAGTACTGAAAATTATAGCCAGTGCTTGTGCATACTAGGCAAGTGCCCCTAGCTCTTAGATTGTTTTTCAAGTTACAAATTGGGCTGGGGATATAGGTCAATAGTAGAGCGCTTGTCTAGCATGGGCAGTGCCCTGGATTTGATTCCTCAACAGTAAAAGTAAGTGAATTAATAAATTAATTACAGCTCTTATAGATAATTAATTTTATTTACATGTTAAATTTGTGAGTAAATATCAGTATATATCCTCTTCTACTATTAAAGATTGTTTTCCCAAACAGAAAACTTCTATAATAAGGAATGTAAATTGCCAACTAAAGAAAAGTTGGAGTCCTGAATAAATGTGAGGGAACTGAGCATTAATTAATAATGGTTGAATGATTGTTTACTTAGATGCCTCTACAGAGAATACACACGTGGACTCAAACCATTAAATTGGCCATTTATATCTTCAGGAAATTCAGTTAAAAACCCATTTGTGAGCCGGGCGGTGGTGGCGCACGCCTTTAATCCCAGCACTCGGGAGGCAGAGGCAGGCGGATCTCTGCGAGTTCGAGGCCAGCCTGGGCGACCGAGTGAGTTCCAGGAAAGGCGCCAAAGCTACACAGAGAAACCCTGTCTCGAAAAACAAAAACAAAAAAAAAACCATTTGTGGATGGGGATGCAGCTCAGTTGATAGAGTGCTTGCCTACCATGTGAGAAGCCCTGGGCTAGATCCTTGCACTGCAGAAAACTTCTGCTTCCCAGTATTTGTGGGTGGAAGCAGCAGAATAATTTTAAGAGAACTGCATAGCCGTATGTTATTCATTACCTTGAACAATAACTATATGAACCACAGTAGTGGATGAAAAGATGATTAGACATGTTTTTACCTATGACTGTGTGTGTGTGTGTGTGTGTGTGTGTGTGTGTGTGTATCTTTCTCATATAGCTTTTCTAACTTATTACATTCATTATACCTTCCTTAGAAATACTTTTTCAAACTTCTTAGAGTAACTATCACACAACCCATTTTTTAGGACTGAGTGAATATTGTCTATTTCTATATCATATCTCACTCTGCCACTAAGCTACATTCCCAGCCCTCATTGTGTTGTTTAAAATGAATTTCTATGATTAGAATGGGGACTGATGGAATACAGTTAAAGTACTGGGTACTTCTGGGCTCTCTATCTAATTGATACTATTAAATGGTGATATCAAGATTAGAGTGATTTTAGCAGCAATACACATGAAAGTCCTTGCATAGCAAATACTTTTGGGGCTATTAGTGAATGATCCCAGCTTGTGCCAGCCCAGAAGGTAAAGGATACCTGTAATATCTGTTGTTTGGTTTCGGCCTTCTCATTGGTACGGTTTGCTTTTGTTGTAGGTGTGAGCACTTCCGATCCATGTTCCAGTCCTATTGGAATGAGGACATGAAAGAGGTCATAGAGATAGACCAGTTTTCTTACCCTGTGTACCGTGCCTTCCTCCAGTACCTCTACACAGACACCGTGGATCTGCCACCCGAGGATGCCATAGGTACTGCAGTGGCGATGTGCCTGTGACTTCCTCCTGTAGTAATTTATAGGTGTATTGACTTTTGTATACTTAAAAATAAAGTAAACATCTCTAAACTGCTACTATTGTTTAAAAGTATGGACATACTTTGTAACTGTAAACTTATTTTAAATTTTTAATATGAAGTATAAGTTTCTAATGCATTTAACCTTTTAGAAACAAAAGAGAATCGCTTTTTTTTTTTTACTCTTTGTACTCTGGAAGAAATTGTATAAAGTAATTAATTACAGGACAGGTGTATTTTCAGAGGTTTGAGAAATGGAGTAAAAAGATACTGACTCAGATTCAGAATGGTGTTTGCTAAGAAATTGCTCCCANGAAATGAAAGTGGCGTGTTACCAGCTGTTACGGGTACTGCGGATTGGTGTGACCTCAGTGCTTCTGCCTTTTAGGTCTTTTGGACTTGGCGACATCNTACTGTGAAAACAGACTCAAGAGGCTTTGTCAGCACATCATCAAGCGAGGGATTACTGTGGAGAACGCTTTTTCATTATTCTCTGCTGCAGTCAGATATGATGCAGAGGTAACACGGAAGTGCCCCAGTTCCCTCCCTGCCAGCCCACTTCCCTCTCTCCTGTGATACAAGGAGCATGGCTAGTTTCACCTCTTTAGTGACTCTGCGACAAGGCCTCAGATGAAATCCAGCCTTGCTTCTTTACATCTCTGTTCACTGTTTCAGGATCAGTTGTGTTTCTGCTTCTGCTTTTAACTAATTGGCTGAAGGCTGCACAGTGGGAGTGTAAAGTGCTGGACTCCACTGGACTGGCAGGCAGCNTGCTTTAGTTCCAGTCTCCTGATACCAGTGCATCTATGTTTCTCAAGACCCAATTTGCTGAGTCNACCCTGTCAGAAGCCCTGGATGCTGTTTGCTCTATATCTGTGTGGGTCTGGAATTGTGTCACTGTCCTGGAGCTCAGTTATTCTTATGTAAAGAACTTACTGTATACTCCCTCTTTGTTTCTTTTATTTGAAGTTTTTAGTGTGTATATGTGTACACATGTCTGGAGACTGGAGGACAGCTTTCAGGAGTCATGTCTCTTCTTCCGTCTTTGCATGGACTCCAAGGATCAAAGTCAGTTGTTAGGCTTATGCAGGAAGTGTCTTTGCCCACCGAGCCANCTCAGCAGTCCCCATTGGTTTTATACTACTTGAACGTCAAACCTGGGTTTCTCAGATTTCCAGAGTCTGATGAGTGGTGTTCTGGAGTATGTGTGGCACTGAACTTTCCTGAAGTTGAGCAGAGCCACAAATTATAGACACCTCATGGCAGAAGCTGCACCTGATTCACTATGTGCTGTAGCAGCGGGCACAAGCAGTGATGCATGGCAGATGTTGCAGCAGCTGGCACAAGCAGTGATGCATGGCAGATGCTGCAGCAGCTGGCACAAGCAGTGATGCATGGCAGATGCTCTTGGGTCGTGAAGACAGTGCCACAAAAGGGTGCAGTGGAGGTAGTTAATGAACTCATAGCTGACCTGGTTAGTTTTTCAGATTCATAAAAAATAACAGGTTCAAAATGCCTAGCTTTGCTAAGTACACCATGAACCTGTCTTTTAGAGGTGTTTTGTCATTTGACAAGGCAGTCTCTGGTAGCTGGAAATTTAATAAAGATACACATTGTGACTTTTGAGGTGTAACAGAGGATAAACTTCTTATCTGTCACACTTAGGGATTGAGTTGATCATTNTGCCTTTTATTTTCAAAATATATCCTATTTTTGCTTGAGGTTTTTTTATGATAAATATTTCACAAGGTCAATTGTAGCTGACTTTGGAGCCTGACACCAAATGGAAGGATGGGCACAGTTGATTGTATCTAATAGACACTGGAGATGTGGTTTGTTTTCCTCCCTTCCTGTCGCACCTTGAGCCTGTCTGTTCCAAATGCTGTCTCCGTGACTTCATTTCCACAGAGCAATGTCATTNTCAATTGGGTGGATGCCTTTTCTCTCCATTGGGGATTGACTGTAGACTCTTCTTGTGCCTCTCTACCCTTCTCCACATTCTGTGCTCAGTCCTGTTGANTTACAGCAGCCAGGACAACCTGACTAGAGGCTGGCAGCTTAGATCCTGTTACTGGAAATTCNTTCCCCACTTTCACCTAAAATCAACCTTTAAAGTTTGCAGGAAAGGGCCAGGCACACACCTTTAATCCCAGAATTTAGGAGACAGAGGCAGGAGGATCTCTGGGAGCTTGAGGCAGTTTGCTCTGCATAGTGAGTTGCACTTCAGCCAGGGCTATACAGAAAGGCCCTGTCTAAGAAAAAAGAAAAAACAACCTTACAGGGAGAACTCAATGCCACTTTGAGTTGCAGCAGCCCATGTCCTTTGCTTGTTTTCACTTAAGTATAAATACATTAAGAACTGTTCCTTAGCCAGGCATGGCAGCACAAGCCTTTAATCCCAACACTGAGGAGGCAAAGGTAGGCAAATCTCTGTGAGTTTGAGGCCAGCCTGGTCTACAAAGTGAGTTCCAGGACAGCCAGGGCTACACAGAGAAACCCTGTCTCTTCCTACTCCACCCCACCCCCTCAAAAAAAAGAGGAGGAAGAACTGTTCCTTTAGAGAGACTACAAATGAACGTGATTACCTGGAGCTTATCACTATGTGGGCAGAGCCAGCACTCAAAAACACATGCTGGTTGAAATACCAAAAATATATAGTAAATGAGTAAATATGTTTGAAGCACCTCACTACAGAGGGGCACTTTTGTAGAAAAGTATTCAAGATAACAAACAGACCTCAAGTTTCACAAACATGACACATTAAACGTGGAAATAGAGTAGAATCTTTATGATACACTTCTTAGATTTTGATACTGANCTATATGATCTATGAGTATACTTTTACATTTTATTTAGAACTTTGGAATGTAGTAAGTGACCATAGCTTTGAGTATTCAAATCCCATTACATACCTTAGTTGATAGGAAGTGACTGGGATTGGTAATCAACTGCAAAAAGCAATTTTAGAAGCCTAGCTTTGGGGTAGCAGATGCCATTGGGTCATGGCTGGTGCTTGGAAGATGAGACAAATTAGCTGTGGTTTCTTTCTTAGTGTTTATTCATCTGGGTGAGTTTTCTTGGAGTAGGATGTTTTTCAGTCTGGGACAGAGAATCCTATAGTAAGGAAATACAGATGTTCATAGGAGTATGCCTGAGTGCACAAANGGGAACTCTGTTTCCCTGCTCTGCTTGCTGGGGTCTTCTCTGCACTGTCTAAAATTCTTACATCAGGACATCTAGAAACAGGAAGTCAAGACCCTTCAGTTTAGAGTTCTTCACAACTTACCAGCTAGCCCAATACGAAAAATCAAGCTGTTTTGATAAAAAAGCTTTTTTTTTCTTTTTTAGTGTTGTTTGCTTTAATATGTTGGAGTGCTCTTTATAGACGTACCAATTTGTGTAATAAGTGTATGTTTGCACTTCTGACTCAGCAGACATTTCAGGGGTGACTGGATGGGTTAACACAGACACTGTTTATGGTGCTTTACTGCTTGATGTTGGTAGTTGGTGACTTTCATTCATCTGCCTGAGAACTCTGTGGAAATGCACTTGTCTGGGGTTGACTGGGCGCTTATTAATAGCATCTGTAAGACATAATATATTATGTAGGGCTTTAAAAATGAATTCATTTTTATTAGACCATGAAAGTAAAGTTTGGGAGATTTCCTTTTTAAATATCATTTTAGGTAGACCACAAATTTTCATCTATTTCCTAAAGCCTTCTGTTCTTTAATCCACATTTTAATTCCTTTCTGGTTTCTTAAATGTAACAAAACATGTACGGACTAAAGTAGCATTGGGCTTTGTACAGTGTCTGGAGGTACTTGTGCTATATGACAGCCATGGAAGGCCTCTGATGGTTTTGTGTGTGTATCACACTTGAGTTAAGGAAACCATGCTTTTACTCTTGTGAGCAGATGACAGGTGGTTTTCTGGTGACACGTAGTCATCTGGCTGCCTGGTTTGTGCTGTCTGGTCTCAAGTATCTCTTCTGGCAAGGGCAAGAGAATTGGGGTGAGGGATTTGCAGAGAAGCAGTCCACAGTTAATAAACAAAGGCCTCTTCCTGTTCTTATTTTTGTTGTGTATGTCCAGGATTTAGAAGAATTCTGCTTTAAGTTTTGCATCAATCATTTGACAGAAGTTACACAGACTGCGGCGTTTTGGCAAATGGATGGCCCCCTGCTAAAGGAGTTCATTGCTAAAGCCAGTAAATGTGGAGCCTTTAAGAACTGAAGCTGAGGCTGCTGGGCTGGGTGTGAGTGCTCTGGGGCACTGTGGGTGATGTGACTCTGCAGGTAAAACCCCGCCAGGTTGCTTTTGTCACATCAGAGACAGTGCTCTGTAGGAATCCATGAAGGATGTTTGCTTTTTATGAGCCTGTTTTTCACAACTCTTGTTTCTAGATATGTATACTTTAAATGTGACTTTCTTACATTTGACTGAACTCTGTGAAAGGATAAAAGTTTAGTTGCTTTTGTTTTTTTATTTTGATGAGAGGATCTTTGGAACTTGGATTAAGGAAGTCGATGAGATGTCCCTGGGCCTTTGGCAACAAGCCTTTTCACACTGCTTGTGAAGGACAAGCCCTGCCCAGTGCTCCCTGAGTGCTGCTCTCTGTCACCACCTTCCTGTTGGGGCACCAGCCCTGTGGGAAGTTCTTAAGAAACACTGTTGAATATGCACTAATTTAAACAGTCCAGAAATGTTCTCTTAAGATGTGGGCACCTAGGCCTGGAAAGACGGCTCAGCGGGTAAAGGCTCTTGTCACTAAGCCTGATGACTTAAGTTCAGTCCCCAGGACCCACATGGTGGAGAGAGCAGAATTACAAGTTGTCCTCTGACCACTGTACATGTTCCGTGACCACACACATGCACACCATTTTTNAACAAGTGTAATAACAAAGAAAAGATTTTGGTGTCTAAAGAGTAAGGACTAGAACTACCTGTGAGACACTTAGGATAAAAGAAGCTTTGTTCCATAAAGGAGAGTGGTTTAGAAGTTACAGTCTCCACTAATTCTGGACTTAGCCTGACACATTCCCAGCACTGCTTCATTAGGGTTGCATTTGAGACTGCAGCGCAC